>NW_019776146.1:0-67762 GCF_001039355.2 Lingula anatina | reverse complement strand
GTTTTTTTTTTTTTTTTTTTTTTTTTTTTTTATTCTCAATCATATTCCATGCACTGCCATTTTCAAAATGGTTGTTCAACATTTTATATGGTTTTAGTAGATATCACTGCTCCTGCCAGTTTTGTAATATGTCTGTCCATTTGACAGCTTTGCTGCCTTGTTTTTATCAGTTTTCTGAAAAAAAAAGAGAATTGTAGCAACATTATATTTAAATTTTCTTTTCTCTCCCTTATATTTATTTCAGTTTTCATTAGTACATTATGATCATAGCATGAACTATATTTACTGTAACAAATGCAGCAAAAATGGCATGACATTTTGTCTGTAGTTCTTTTATTTGAAATCAGTTATAAGATACACTCAGATAAGTACTAACTTAAACTGGAACTAGTCTAAATTACATCATTGGGGGGGGGGGACAGATTGATGAATTTTTTTACTAGTAGTTATTTTTGTGATCTTGTCGTTTTGTGATGCTAGTAATATAATTTCCAGTTTAAGTTCGTGCATTTCTGAACCTTCTGTGAGCATTGTGGGGACCCTTTTTATCCAGCATACCCACAATGCTTTGTTCAAATATGGTGCCATTTGATAGTGTTTACTAAATGCCCGTTTGTTAACCTTTCATCTCACCATATATCTCTGCAGAAAAAAAAAACAAAAAACATTTGGAACACTTAAAGCATATTCAGAACAGCGGACTAACAGATTTGCAGATGAAATATGCCGACCCACTAAAAAGCTTGCTGCTTAATTCAGGTTTAGACTCTGAATAGATTTCCTGAGGGGATTATGCAGCAAGCTTTCAAGTGGTTCGACCATATTTGACCGGTGAATCTATTAGTCTCCTGTTCTGAATATGGCTTTCAGAACAAAATTTTAAGGAATAGAAGTTGTAAACAATCTTACAGAGATGATAAAAATATAACAGAGGGACAACACTATGGAATGACACCCTACTTTTTGTGCATTGTGCTGCATTTTGACTTAGTTTTGTATTCCTTTCCTCTTTCACACTCCTGTTGTTTGGCATGCAGAAGTTCTGGCCGTTCACTCTGACACCGCGTCACCCAGTGTAGGGGAAAACCTGCCTGTGCACCAGCAAGGTTTGTTGAATTGTTCTCAGAGGCCTGTTTTGCAAAGAGTTTTTTTTTTTGTTTTGGATTTAGCTTAGACTGCTAAGATTAGATAGCCAGCTATGTGAGTTTGATTTTGTGATGTTGGTTCTAGAGCATTTTGGGAAAGTTTGGGTCACTTTTAATGTAGTTAACAGCACTAAAGGGAAAAATCATTGCCAACAACAATTTGATTGAGGGTTGGATTAAAAAAACAGAACTTTGGAACAGTCTTTGCCATTACCAGTCTTTGACTTGAGTCTTTTTGTGAAGCAGGCCCCAGAATCTACAAAAACAGAAAACAGTCCAACTTTTTACTCACTGAACAATGAAAAGCCTACTTCACGAAGTTGTCATTAACATGTGAATTGTTCAGACGTATAAATATGGGTAGTAGGCTCATTTCCAATTTCATTGCAATATCTTTAAAATGGTTGAAGTGGTTGAACTTTGAAATTATCAGCATTTTTTATATATTCATATACTTTATGTGGTAGCTAAGTGGGTTTTATAGAGGTGCCTAAGAGCTTATATTTAGCTAGTAGTTATTGCTAGTGCAGTCCAAAAGGCCTGAATTAGAAAAAGACCTTACTTGGGTATAAATTCTCCCTCAATAAAAAAAGGTTTCAAAGTGCAAGGACTTGTAGGGATATAAATGTCATCTTTTTGAAAATTACCAATTCAGAGAATTTGAACTGCACTAGTGTAGGTTTTGGGTATATATTTTTGGTGTTTAATACTAATCCACAATATCTTTTCCATTAATACTGACTTTCATTCCAGCTATCTTCTCTTCTTAATTTGTTTTAAAATGTATTTAATCTGTGAATGAAAAAGAAATATTTAAGGGGTATTATTTTGAAAACAAGAAAAATTTATGGGTGTCCTTTGGCCATATTTAGAACAGTAGACTTACTAGTCAAATATGGCCGACCCACTTGAATACTTCCCCATGGGGAGTCTATTCAGTGTCTATCAGAGGACTAGATGGCAAGCTTTTTAGTGGTTCACTATATTTGACCTGAGGACTAGTTAGTTCACTGTTCTGAATGCGGCCTTTGACATTTTGTGGTTCTAAATAAAAGTGGGGAGATTTTTTATCATTCAGTTAATCCCATACTTAGGGTTTTGATGTGGTGTGGATTTGATGAAAAACAAAGGGATTCTGGCTAAATGGTGTTTTATTTTTAGAGAAAAATCAAATTATGGTGGCTCAGGTGTATTTGTGTTGTAATATATAACCTCAGGGAAACTGCAATACCTCCAAATTTTGAAATCCCTTGTAAAGTAATCAGACTGATACGTATAATAATAATAATTATTATGTAGCCTGAATTTCAAAAGTCTGAAATAATAAGGTTGTCTTAGATGAGAGGAACTACTGTATGATGTCATGTGATGCTATATGTGACAAGCAAAGCTATGCCATATCATTACAGAGCTACTCAAGGAGAACGCTCGGCTGAGTCAAGAGAGGCGAGACCTGCTGAAGCAACATGGGAAAGAGAAGCAGGAGTACGAGGCACACGTTCAGCAGTTGGAGACGGCAGTGGAAGAGGAGAGGCTGCGACTGGAGGACCTCCTGGAGGCCAAGAAACTGGAGATAGAAGACCTGACTAGACAGGTGGAGGCCATGGAGAAACAGATCAAGGCCAATAAACAGTTCATGGAGGTAAATATCAGGCCATATAAATGGATTAGGCGTTTACTAACACTACCTGCAGATTTTTTAGCACTAACATCCATATAAACCACATAACCAATGAATAAACCAACACACTGTAAAAGTATTTACCACTACCATAGCAATTCCTAGCACTAACATTCATCTGCTAGGGTAGCGATAAATACTTTTACATTGTGTAGGTGTCCTTGAGGGTAAGAGTGATTGTGCTGTTTTAAAGCATTATGTAATAGTGCATCGAAATTGACCAAAACATTATTTGGTGCACTCTTTTCTGCGTCTGAATGTCTGAACATTTGTCAGCTTTGCTGCATTGTTTCTTGTATGGTGTCTGTATATTTGTCAGCTTTACTGTCTAGCCAATAATTCATATTAAATTTAAAAAAAATACAGAGAATAGAAAATGGATAGACCAGGACAATAAGATGTAGGTCTAAGATCTATTTAATGCTGGCAATTTCTTATACTTTATATGTTACTGTGTTGTAGAGCCAGGCAGTGGAGAGAGAACAGGAGAGGGACGACTACCAGAGAGAGGTCCTCAAGCTGAAGGAGGCCTTGAAGGAGAAGGAAAAACACTTGACCACTGGACAGAGGCTGAAAAGAGAGGCAGGTTTATTATTTAATAGTATAATAATAANGCATTGTTTCTTGTATGGTGTCTGTATATTTGTCAGCTTTACTGTCTAGCCAATAATTCATATTAAATTTAAAAAAAATACAGAGAATAGAAAATGGATAGACCAGGACAATAAGATGTAGGTCTAAGATCTATTTAATGCTGGCAATTTCTTATACTTTATATGTTACTGTGTTGTAGAGCCAGGCAGTGGAGAGAGAACAGGAGAGGGACGACTACCAGAGAGAGGTCCTCAAGCTGAAGGAGGCCTTGAAGGAGAAGGAGAAACACTTGACCACTGGACAGAGGCTGAAAAGAGAGGCAGGTTTATTATTTAATAGTATAATAATAATAAAAAATAAGTTTATTTGCAACTAACAAAATATAACAAAAGTTGGATTGTATAAAAAAGTGCAGTATATATAAATACAGTGTGGTATAGTGCTGTATATATGAAAACAGTTTGATGCCTGGTCTTATATACTAGTACTCTCTCGCCTTCTAAGTTTGTTTGTATTTATTTCTTTGACATTTTGAGTTCAAGTCTTGCTGTTTATTTTTCTTTCTGTAACTAAGGTACAACGTCAAACATGATTATCCTCTTTAAGTCAATATATTTCCACGTGTAAGCGTCGAAAGGGTCAATTCAATTTCAATTGAAGTAATGTACTTAGCAGGCGGAGGTTTGGTAGTTTGGGAAGGGGGGGTCAAATATTATTGCTGTCGTTATTATTATTATTATTATTATTATTATTATTCCCCCTGATTAGGTTGAAGAGTTGGAGGAAGCCCTACAGGAGCGCAGTGAGACTCAGACGGAGGCTCGCCAGCAGCAAGACAAGCTCCAGAAGGACCTGGAGGAAAAAGACGTCAACGTTCAGGAACTGCGCTCCACCATTGACCATCTGGAGCGTGAACTGGAGGTCAAGGCCACTGCTGAACAGGAGGCGTTAGAGGTAAGTGAGGAGGAGGAGGATGGAGATGGTGGGGTGGGTGGTGTTCATATTGCTTATTATAGTAATGAAAGGAGGAGAATGTAAAGAACACCTTTTAAGGCTATAGATTTCATGTCTGAAATTTAGAGAACAGAGAAAACAGAGGGCATCTTTTTCAGCATTTATTTTGTGTTTTCCAGCTCCTTAACAGACATAGGTTATTCATTTGCAACTGCCTATTAGAAAAATATTGCAGCTAACTTTTGGTGGTATCTTTATCTTTGCTGATTTAAAAGATGGTAATTTTTGTATATGAATTTATGCTATTCTCTGTTAATTGCATTTTTCTAACACAGAGAGTGACTGGTCTTGAGGAGGAGCTCTCTGAGGCTCAAGCCGCCATTGAGAAGCTGACCCAGGAGTTGAAAACTCTGCCAGCAGAGGGCAGCAGTGAGCGGGTGGAGGACCTGGAGAACCAGCTAGAGATCAAGACAAGCTCAGAGCAGACTCTGAGGCAGCGGAAAGAAGAACTGGAGACAGAGTTGAAGAAACAGCGCCAGCTGGAACAGGTTTGTATAACTTTATTCGCAATTAACATGCCCTTAGAATCATATCTTTTATTTGAGTAAAATAGGATGACAATATTAGGATAGAATGGCACTTACCTAGTACATTCTGTTAAAAACACTATAATAAAACGTTCAAAACCATGAAAATTTCAACTGGAAGTTAATACAGCCTAAGTAAAACCATTGAAAATAAATTGAAGATTAACTGCTACATGAGGAGTCATCTATTTTTTTTTTCATTATTTTTACAAGTCTACAAACAGTACACTTGAGAAAGGGGTAAATGCTCTCTGTACAATTTTGAAAAATAGTAAAAAAGACAAAGCAATTTCAAGTAACACAATACTACTTAGAACTTCCTCCTCATCCTCCTCCAGGAGCTGACCCATGACAAGGACGCCCTCCAGCAGCAGGTGTGTGACCAGCTGGTCCAGATCTCCTCCCTCAAGTCTCAGCTAGAGGAGCAGAGACACAGCGGTGTGGCTGACCCCGGGGTGGACAGGGTCCAGCTACTGACCACACAGCTGGAGGAGGGTCAGGAGGAGCTGGAAGGGAAGAATAGACAGGTAAGTGGCGATGATGTGATGATGTTAATAATAATAATAATAATAATAATAATAATAATAATAATAATAATAATAGAAGGAGGGGAAGGAGGAGCTGGACGGGAAGAACAGACAGGTGGGTGGTGATGATGTGGTGATGATGATAACAGGGGCTGATCCGGAGATATTTTCTGACAGTTTTCTAAATTGTCTTTTGTTAAGGACCACTAAATGCATGTGATGAAATCACTCATTTACATATTATGTTTATACTTGTAATCAGTCAGCATATTATCATTCACCTTACTTTAGTCTTGAATGAATATTTATCATCCTCTGTATAGGTATACCTGATAAGTAGAACTGATATAACTTAAAAGTAGAAGCCCTCAATTGTTATCTATTGCATTGCAATTAGTATTTAAATGAGTTGCTGCCACTGTGGCATGCAGAGAGATTCTCTGGAGATAATGTGTATAAAGGCTGAATGCTTGGACTTAATAAAGGACTTTTAGACTTGGAACTGAATATGTGAGTCTGTGGTTATGTTCCCTCTCCCATGCATCAGTGACAGGTAAAATATTAGAAGAACCTGGGTANGATTAGGTTGAAGAGTTGGAGGAAGCCCTACAGGAGCGCAGTGAGACTCAGACGGAGGCTCGCCAGCAGCAAGACAAGCTCCAGAAGGACCTGGAGGAGAAAGACGTCAACGTCCAGGAACTGCGCTCCACTATTGATCACCTGGAGCACGAACTGGAGGTCAAGGCCACTGCTGAACAGGAGGCGTTACAGGTAAGTGAGGAGGAGGAGGAGGATGGAGATGGTGGGGAGGGTGGTGTACAAATTGCTTAGTATAGTAATGAAAGGAGGAGAATTTAAAGAACACCTTTTAGGGCTATAGATTTCATGACTGATTTAAGAGAACAGAGAAAACAGAGGGCATCTTTTTCAGCATTCATTTTGGGTTTTTCAGCTCTTTAACAGACATAGGGTATTCATTTGCAACTGCCTATTAGAAAAATATTGCAGCTAACTTTAGGTGGTATCTTTATTTTTGCTGATTTAAAAGATAGTAATTTTTGTATATGAATTTATGCTATTCTCTGTTAATTGCATTTTTCTAACACAGAGAGTGACTGGTCTTGAGGAGGAGCTCTCTGAGGCTCAAGCCGCCATTGAGAAGCTGACCCAGGAGTTGAAAACTCTGCCAGCAGAGGGCAGCAGTGAGCGGGTGGAGGACCTGGAGAACCAGCTAGAGATCAAGACAAGCTCAGAGCAGACTCTGAGGCAGCGGAAAGAAGAACTGGAAACAGAGTTGAAGAAACAGCGCCAGCTGGAACAGGTTGGTATAACTTTATTGGCAATCAACATATCTTTTATTAGAATCATATCTTTTATTTGAGTAAAATAGGATGACAATATAAGGATAGAATGACACTTACCTAGTACATTCTGTTAAAGACACTATAATAAAAACGTTCAAAACCATGAAAATTTCAACTGGAAGTTAATACAGCCTAAGTAAAACCATTGAAAATAAATTGAAGATTAACTGCTACATGAGGAGTCATCTATTTTTTTTTCATTATTTTTACAAGTCTACAAACAGTACACTTGAGAAAGGGGTAAATGCTCTCTGTACAATTTTGAAAAATAGTAAAAAAGACAAAGCAATTTCAAGTAACACAATACTACTTAGAACTTCCTCCTCGTCCTCCTCCAGGAGCTGACCCATGACAAGGACGCCCTCCAACAACAGGTGTGTGACCAGCTGGTCCAGATTTCCTCCCTCAAGTCTCAGCTAGAGGAGCAGAGACACAGCGGTGTGGCTGACCCCGGGGTGGACAGGGTCCAGCTACTGACCACACAGCTGGAGGAGGGGCAGGACGCACTGGACGGGAAGAACAGACAGGTGGGTGGTGATGATGTGATGATATAATAATGGTGATGATGATAATGAGGATGATAATGATAATAATGATAATACAAATAATAATCATAGAATGAAGGGAAGGAGGCATTGGCCGAGAAGAACAGACAATGATGATGTGGTGATGATAATAATAACAGGGGCGGATCCAGAGATATTTTCTGACAGTTTTGTAAGTTATCTTTGTTGAGCCATCCTCCATTTTCGACTGTCTTCTGACAGAAAACGTTAGATGCCCATCAATGAAAACTTGAAATATCTGACCGTCTTCCAGACCCAGAAGACGGCCTCAATCTGCCCCTGAATAATATTAATGATAATAATGGTAATAAAAATGATGCTTATACGTTAATGACTGGATCTTTTCATTGAGCAAAATTATCAAACTTTCATATATATGATTTTTAAAAAAATTTACAATTTACTCTATTTGAAAACAGTGAGTAATTACCTTAATTATAATAATAATAATAATAATAATAATAATAATAATAATAATAATAACTTCTTATGACACAAATTGAGTACAAATTGTTTCTATTTCAGTTGGAGGAGCTGGAGCAGGATCTTGGCAGTCTGAAGACCCAGCTGGCTGACAGAGACGAGCAGATCAGTCTGTTGACAGCTCAGCTAGAGCTCACCAAGAATGAGATGGACCAGTCTGGTCTGGAGAAGGCGGAGAAGATGGAGGAGCTGGAGACGGAGAGAAGAAAGTTGATGGTGAGTGGCTGGAGTAGTCCAGTCTTTTTGGGGGAATTTAAGAGGTAAAATGTGCTTTAACTAAGTGGACAGACTCAGAAAGGAGAAAAAAAAAAGAAAAAATAGTGCTACTCTCGGTGAGGTGTGTTATAAATATTGGTGACAGGGAGGCACAAAGGCTGTATTCCCAGAGCTTTTAGATCGATCTATCCCCGCGGGGAGTCTCACTAGATTACTGTCAGATAATCCGGCTTAAATGTCCGTCCCGCCTACTACAAGCTGTAAGGGGGTAATTAACTTTTGTCTCCGCTTGGCTGACAGCTATTTAGCGTGATCCCCTAGGGAGTTAGGTCGATCTAAAGTAGATCGATCTAAATTCTGGAAATGGGGTCAAAGTGCTCTAAAGGTAGCATAAATATAAAAGATAATTAAACTGACATCTGTATAAGAGGGTAAGAAGCAAGTAAGTTGAAAATGAAGGCTGATGGTGAGTGCCAGGAATAGTCCCTTCTTGTTTGAAATTACAGGAGTGAAATGTACTCAAAATAAATGGATGGACTTAGAAAGGGTAAAAATAAATAAATAAATAAATAAAAGAAAGAAAGAAAAAAATAGTGTAACTCTAGGTGAAGTGTGTTTTAACCCTTGGGTTACAGGAAAATGTATGTCATGCTGTTAAATGTAGCATTTTTATAGAAAATAAAAATATATATTACAACTGTATTAGAGGGTAAGAAGCACGGCCATCAGGAATAAAAGTTGTCTGTGCAGTAAATGTAGTATAAACAAGTCACTAAAGAGTTGTACATGCAAGCAAAAGGGTAGTTTAAACAGGTAATCAGGAATGAAAGTTGTATCAGAGGAGAAAATATACAAGATAGTCAAGAGTGACAGTTGCACATATGTGCCAGAGAGTAGCATGAATGTAGAATTCAAGAGTTGTGGGTTGCAGATTTAAAAAAAGTCAGTCAAGCTGCACATGTGTACTAGAGGGTAGTTGGAAGAGAGAACATTTTCAGTGAATGGAAAAATGCACTACTGGTTAGTATTGTGAAAATTGAAAGATGCAACAGTGGAAATGAAATAAGACAAGTCAAGAAGGCAGTATAATATGCAGCGAGGGAATATCAAGAGTGTAAGTTGTACCAGAGGGAGGATCAAAAACAAGTGAGACAAGTGAAAGTTAACTTGTACTAGAGGGTAGATCAGAAACAAGTGAGGCAAAGGTGAAAGTTGTACTAGTCTAGCAGGTAACAAATGAAACAAGATAGATGAAAGTAAAAAATGTAGATTTGTACTAAAGGTAAACATAAATTAATAGAAAATCAAAATAAAAAAATTAAAGTTATAGTCGAATGAAACAAACAAATCAAGAGTAAAAGCTGTACAAGAGGGTATCACAAACAACAAAGAAAAGCATGTGTACTAATAAACAAAACGGGTGAAGGCTGCATGAAAAGAGGTCAAAGTTAACAAAAGCACCCAACAGGTAACTGTACACATTGCCTCCTTTCACTGAATGAAAACCCCAGCTGTAAGCCCCAGTCAGCGTAACACTATTGTTATTTCCACCTCTACTTCAGCGGTTATCAGATTGGAGGGAAGGCTAAAAGTTGTATTATGCACTGGTGTGAATGGTAGAGGGCCAGAGAGCAAAGGCAGGCCTAGACTGGGATATTAAAATGTGATTTTTTATTTGTGTGTGTGTGTATGTGCTGGTGTACAAGTACTAGCAGGTGGTGGGATATATATATACGAGGCAAGTACAAGCTACTGTGAATTCCTAATATTAAGGCACAGTTCAGGCACATCATTGATCTAGGTGATTGAGAAACTGTTGTGTTTAGGTATCAAACTGTCAGTTTAGAGACCAAAACCATCCTGTTACACTACAATTTATATTTTAAAAATTCTGACTGGCAGTTGTAATTCTCATGAGATGGTCCAAATTTTAAATCTTAGATAAACCAGGGGGCACACAGTGGGCAAGGAGACACAGTCAGGGAAATTGTTCATATTTACTGGAAGAGATAAACTGTGTCAACTGTATCACCTTTAACAATGTGTACTTAATGTGATTAAGGCAAGGTGTGTATCCCTGGTAGTAAATACATGCCTGTTATGGTATCTACAGTGTAGGTAGTCATACTGTGAGTGTGTGTGTGGTGAGGGGGGGAGAGTGCAATTCAGATATCATATAAGTGAAATCTATGAAAGAAAACCTTTGAAGCTTGTTGTTAGGGTCTCGTTCAAAACTGATTATAGAATTTGCTGTGGAAAGTAATCTTTCCACAATTCAAGCTGCAGTGTATTGTATTTGGAAATTGTTCACCTCGTAAAATATAATTCAAAATTATTGTGTCCTAACAGTTTTTGCTGCCATCCATTTTGGTCTTGACCAAAGAAATGGAATTCACAGCAGGTGGCAGCTTATTTTTCCTTAATAATATTATATCCACTGAAACTGTTGGATGACAAATCAAAAATTTAGACAGAGATCCTCAGTAGCATGTGTGTGTCATCACACATTGTCACTAGCCTTTCTACATGATACTTAACAGACTCTACTTGTTTTTTTCAGGCTGATATTGAGCGTCTGAGAGAGCAAGTGGACACCACCCCTATGCCCGAGTTTGCACAGGCCCTGCTGGCCGAGAAGAATGAAGAGATAGAACATCTGAACGCCCAGCTACAGCAGACACAGCAGATGGCAAGAGACAAACAGGTAAACCTCACCTGTGTATTGAAATTACAGGTGAAGCAAGATAATGGTGTCAGAGCATCTTGTCACGGTCTGTTGTGCGAGTCTGGTGTATAATGGTGAGGACATGAGTTATCCTTTATGTCAAAATGAATGAGGTGGACTCTTTACTTGCAGTTTTCTCATGTCCTACATTAGAAGACACTTAGCGGATATTTTCTATGATTTATGACCAGGAGTTAAGACATAATTTTATAATTATTGAAGCAAGCTGACGCTCAGGGGTGTGTGTGTCATGAAATTGCTTTTTTTTTTTTGTAGTGTATGTATATATCACAAATTAATGATTAGGGTTGTGGCTTAGTATATTATTTACTAAAATTGTTATAGATAATGAATTAAATACACCTGTAATTACGGTAATAATTGTAGCAGGCAGATGAGGCAAGCTACCTGACATACCTTCTCTGGTATAGAGCAGATGTCGCTACAGATAGAGAGTCTACAAGGAGAGCTGGAGAAACTGCTATTTGTAACTCAGAATAGAATTTAAAGGAGAAAACAACACAATTCTCATGTTATGCACACTGTCTTTATGATTTATGACCAAAAGTTAGGGCATAACTTTATAATAATATAATACTGTGAAGCAAGCTGACAGCCAGGGATAGGGCATAACTTTATAATAATATAATACTGTGAAGCAAGCTGACAGCCAGGGATGTGTATGTGCTGAAAGTGTTGCTGTTTTAATGTGTACACGTGCTACAAATCGATAAATCTGGTGTGGACTTTGATATATCATTGATTCAAAATTTTTATATAAATGAATATAATTATAATTATAACAATTGTAGCAGGCAGATGAGGCAAGCTACCTGACGGATCTTCTCCAGGAGAAGGAGTCCAGTATAGAGCAGATGTCGCTGCAGATAGAGAGCCTACAGGGAGAGCTGGAGAACCTGACTGATTTCCAGGTAATTCAGCACCACAGAGGTGACCTCTTGTGGTGTTTTCTGAACTATAGACTGCAGGCACAGAGCCAGTGATTTGAAAAGGGGGGGGGGTGTTTTCTGAAAAAGTGGTCGTAACTACACAACCTTTGTGTACATTGATCAAATTTTTATTTGGGGTGATGCTTTTTAAAGCAAAAAAAAAAAAAAAACAAAAAACAAAAAAAAAAAAAACAGGTGGTGCATTTGAACCCCCATATCCCCCCCCTTTGGTGTTAACTTTTAAAGCAAATTTTTCTCACTTTTTCCCCAAGATAAATTGTTAGTAGTTTACATATTGCATATTTTGAACAAAGAGAAAGAAGAGGCTTATGTCTTGGGCCAATAGATTCTTTATTTTAGAATTAGCGAACATTTGACATCAACCAAAAGTAAAGTTGAATGCTAATATGATTCATAGTTTTTGGGAATTTGTTACATATTCAATACAAATTGGACGATTGTCAAAGAACACTTCATCTTTGATGTTTATGTAGAATGTAAATATTTAGTTTTGAAAATAATAAATTGAAATGCAATTATCAAACCTGATGTCACTCTCTTCTTGCATTTCAGAGCAAACTGCAGGAAGACTACGACACCGTTCAGACAATGTTGGAGGAGAAGCAGAAAGAGATCGAAAACCTCAGCAAAGAACTGGAGGAAGCAAGACCCATGGGAGCCACGCCTGAACTGCAGGTAGAGCAATGTGCATGGCCCTATAGTGTGAGTTCTCCCAGTGCTGGGTCACATGACCAGACCTGTTTCCTGTTGTGGGGAATTCTGGGAGTTGTTTTTGCCCTAGGATTCACTGTGTCAGGACTTTGACACCACTCCATATAGTTTAGTGTCATATTGAAATTTTGGCCTCACAACCTTGACATTTTTTAAATAAATGATGAAATCAAGGGAAAGTTGGGATAGCTTTATCTTATGTTGATAAAGACCTTTCAGTTTTGAACATTGAAATATTTTGTTTGATTGAACTCTACAATTGTGGATTTCTTCATATTAATTTTGATTCTTTATCTAAAACTTTCGATTCCCTTGTTACGTAAACAGAGTTACCATGCACTATATACTCTTATTTATGTATCAATATTTTGAGAGGAGAGGGAAAAAAGGACAAATAACTTAGCCACATGAAAGTTAGATAGTTATAGGCCTAAATTGATTGACTGTAGAAACTCACTATGAAAGTGCATTCCTGGTAAGAAATGCATGTGGCAAGGATTTTATTGAGGAGTGAAGTTTCTTGTGAAAAAGTATCTATATTTATTGTTTATTTTAGTATTTATTTTCTCAAAATAAACCACTATTTATTATTTTTACTGTTGCCTCATCATCAAAGTATTGTCTCAAGAACTTTACCAGCTATGTAGCTTTACAAATATAAAATACTGCACAAAGCGGATTTCTTATTTCTTATTCTGATTTCTGATTTCAAATTATTTGTTTTTATGTGTCAGATGATTGAATAGAGATTGAATCTTAAAGCATTTTCAAGAAATTTGCCCAGTTTGTGCACTTATTATTTATTTATTTATTTATTTATTTATTTATTTAATCGATTAATGATATATTCTACTTATTTATTGCTAACTGTTTAATGCTATATGTCTTTGTCTTGGTAGCGGTTACAAATCCAACTCTACATGTTTTATTCTCTCTCTTTTCTCCTGGGGTAGCTGCAGTATGAACAGCACATTATTGTCTTGGAGAAAGAGTTGAAAGAAAGACAAAATATAATAGATGAGAGAGAGGAAGAGCTGTATGTGTTGAATGAGCAATTAGAGGAGAAGGTAAAACGTAGTGCAGTTTGTCCTGTTGAAACTAACAGTGCTGTGCGATGTCTAACTTAGTGCTGTTTCCCAGCATGCAGTTGTGATTATTCAGGGGCCGATTTAGACAATCGTCTCATTTTTCTGAGAAAAGACAGTGAGAATTATCTTCAGTATCATTTTTATGTACAGGCACATCATTTATAAAATTACATAGATTTAATGTAATTTTTGCTATTAAAAATTATGTAATATTGCATCAAAATTGAAAAAATAATCTATTTTGTGCATCATTATTTTCTACTTTCCGTCTGTATATTTGACAGCTTTGCTGTCTTTTTATGATTTATGTCTAGTCAAATTTGACAAAGGCTATAAATTGAACACCCTGATTTTCAGAGTCTTATGGGCACTTGCCTTGGTAATCAGCATTCCATAGCATTCCCATTATAATGTCAAGTTTCTGTCAGTATTCTGAACCTCAGGGTGATATTGTAAAACTGTCAGTGAGAAGTGAGAACTGTTGGCTCATATGGCTGGATCTGTCCCTGTTTTAGCTAGCTTGTCGCTTAGCTGAAGAACTGATGTCCTCCAATTGTTGATGGCTTTTGCTTCATGTGGCCTGCATGATGTGATATGATTTGCTGTGTTATAGTAATATCCCTTTATGTTTTTCCTCATAGCTGTATTACCCATTGGAGGCCATTTTGAAAAAAAAGCAAACCTTGTGCTTTGAGCTGATAGTAATTTTGATTTTGTATTTTTACAATTGTAAGTTTATTTCCATACAGATACTGATAAGTTTGCCATGAAGAAACTATCTGTGCATGGGCCCCTTATGTCTCCTTGTGTCTCCTGCCTTAAAATCAATTGATAAAGGAATTGATTTCTCATTTGCAAAAATATCTTTTATGAATATTGTACCATTCTCTAGCTGTACGTTCTTCAATTCTTGGTCATGTATCTTTCTTTTTCTCACAAATTTGAACCATATTCCAGCATTGCAGATTTGTGGCTCTTTAATTTGAATGTTGCTGTAAATTAGTGGCAGAATCAGTTGTAAATGCAGATTTTTAGAATTCAAAATTTTTAGCAAACCATGAGATATTCTTGAGTTCCTAAAACTGGTCTTTTTTCAGTAGAAAGATGGCATGGATACAGAAATGTGTCACGTTAGGTTTTCATATGTGCCATTTTATCCTTCAGATTTTTCTGATATACATTAATAATCCAATTTTATTTCCAGTCAGTTTGTCGTCTCGTTTTGACAATTTATCTCCCTCTGCCGTCCCTGGCAATTCAGCTGTCATAATTGTTAATCATGATGGTTTTAGGCTGTGGTTTTAGGTTGTTTATGGTTGTGGTCAAAACTTTAATTTTATGGTTGTGGTCTTAGGATTTAATTAGTGGCTAAGGTTGTGGTATAAGGATTTAATTAGTGTTTATGGTTATGGTTTGTGGTCTTAAGTTTTGTCGTGTTGGTCTGTATCACTATGGTCGGCAGCTGTGGTGTTAATGTCGTATTACTGTAGTTGTGTCAATTGTTATGCGATTACTATTATGGTGATTTTTCAATGTAGTCAATCTGAATTGCTTGTATTTTCCGAAACAGTAATTTTTTTTATATATTTGAGGAAAAATTTCCAAAAAGTTATTTGGGTACCAGAAAGCCTGTTTTCTCAATTTTGAAATAAGGGATAAAGGATTTGAAAATTTGAAATAGTTTGGTGTTTGAAACTTGAAGGAATTACCGTACTGGTGGTTATTATACTAACACATAAAGTTGCTGGTTGAAGTGTGTGCTTGGTGTCACATTGTGAAGTGAAGTATAAGTATTAGTGTTATGGTGTGTTCACATCAAGGCTTGCTTAACCTTGGAAGATACTAACTGACTAATACAGAGTACAAGTTGTAACATTTTTGAGCTTGGATAGAACACGCCTTGTGACTTTTTGGTATAGGAGATGCAGGAGTTTTGTACATCACTTTCCGTTTTCAACATAAGTGAAGGGAAATTTGAAGCCTGAAACTGAAGGGTTTTTAAAAAGTAATAGATGGTGTCAGGATTTAGAAAATATTAATGGGTGATAGTGGTTTGTTACTCATGATTTTTTTTAGTGTTTGGTTTATATGGGTAGAGGAGGCTTTTTTAAAGGAGATATGAAGGGAGTTGGCTTTTGAGAAAGGAAATTGGAGGCAAAGGGAAATTGGGGGGGGGGGGGGGGGAGGGAGGCAATCTACCCACCCACCCTTCTGCCCACAATTTTAACAACACAAAATAGAACTTGCCATGCACACATGCTTCAGAAGAGGAAAAAAGAGTTGCCTCTGGCTCTCCCTCCCCCTCTGCCCCCCTCTCTCTCCCTTTCTCTCACTTGCTATTTCCCTTCTCACTTTCTCCCCCTCTCTTCCTTCCCTCCCCTCTCTCTCTCTCTCTCTCTCTCTCTTTCTCTCTCTCTTTCTCTCTCTCTCTCTCTCTCTCTCTCTCTCTCTCTCTCTCTCCATACACAATAAAGGAACAAAGGTAGAAGGGTGAATTGGGTGAAGGGAGGGGTGGCAGGACTCGTAACAGGTGTCAGTTATGGTGAAGGTAGGGTTACGGTGACATGATGACAAAATTAATCAAGGACGGCCGTGGAATAAGAAAGCACCTCAGAACATAGTGAGTGTCTCCTTATAGGATACAAGATTTTTGCTTTATAATTGTGGCTATGGTCCATTTTCAAGGAAATTTAAGTAGTATTTGTAGTTTATTTTATCTGAGAAAGGAAATTTTAGAGCTATTTTATGGTTGATTTGGTATAGAAGAGTGTAGAAATGCAGATAAAAGGTGCATTTTAACGTAGTGGTTTATTATAGGGAATGATATGTTGATACATTTTAACATCTTGGTGGTTACACAGTTCCATGGAAGTTGAAACATGGGAAATAAGTGTTGAACAGTATTGAATTGCTCTTCAACCATAGTTTGGGCAGAAAACAATAGGTCGGGCTATGCTTATTTCTGTGTAGAGTCTTGGCACAGATTTGTACAGAGAACAGGCCAGGGCACACACTTTTGTTTTCTCCATAAAACTGTGCTTTAAGTCAGATAAAGCATTAGTGATGAAGCTTTACTCAAAATTGTGGAGATAATTGTGTCAGCTTCAACTTGCCAATTGTTTCCTCTATTTTTCATAAAGCTCTGCTACACATGCTTTATCTTTTACATAGAATGCTTTTGCATGTTAGAAAAAACATCTAGGCATATTTGCTGATAATTGTCCTGTGTAATAACCCCATTGGAACTGTTCACAGTGAGACTAACTTAGACCAGAAATTGACCAATTGACTTCACCAATGGGTCTGGTTATAAGATATGAAAATTGAGGTTTTCAGCTGCCTACGGATGCAAGTATAATCTGGTGATGTCAGTTAGTCTGTTTCTGGTTTGATTTGGTCTTGATGTGAACTGGGCTTTTTTGTTTGGAACATTGTGAAATGCATCTTGTGGTTTTATTGTTTAACATTTAAATTTAAGTTTACTGTATTTTTTTTGCTGGTCTTTGCTTTTATTTTTTCATTACGTTTTACTTTGTTTTGAAATGTTCTCTGTTTACTTGATTGTTATAATATTTTGAACTGCCTTTCAACATCTCTTTCAAGTTTATGTTTATAGGCTATCGAAAGTTAATTTTCTTGATCTGAATCAGTCTGATACTTGTATTTGATTTAATTTAAGTTTTAAATATCCAAGTTTAGAATTATAATGAATTCCAAAGCAAATACATCTTGACCTTTTATACACAATGCTAAAATAGAGTGCATCGAATAGAATTTTTATAAATAATTTCCTGCCCTGCTTTCATTGTAGTAAATGTACTTTTATACTGAAGTTCAACTGCTCTTTGTAATTCAGAATAAAAGTGAAAACAAGAAAAATGGCATAATTCTCGTGTTACGCACACTGTTCCTGGTATTACACATAAATGAAACTTCTTGGAATTAAAACATTGTATCTTGACTGGATTTCATACAATGGCTACAAAAGTTGTTGGAGTATAGTGAAAAAAAAAAGAGTTTATCTGTGACTGTTTTCGACCAGCCAGCAGGCAGACTCAATTTTTTTAATGAAATTTGAAAAATTTTGTGACAAACATTTGGAAATTTTAGATCATACAACATTCTACAGATTGCTGAAGATGTAAAATGCTGTATTTCATGCCCATTCCAAGAAGTCCTATTTTATTCTAGGTTAAAGACCTATGAAAAATTTAATCAACATGCTCTTTTTGTAATGGTCATAATTGCAATTCTCCATTCCTGTATCTCCAGGAAGAAACCAAGAAGAGTATGGAAGATCTTCAGGGCAAGCTACAGCGTGCAACAGAAGAACTTGACAGGAAGAATGCAGAACTTCAACAAAGAGAACAAGATATAGAAGAGCTGCAGAAGAAGCTATCTGAGGCTGCCAGAGAAGAGGCAGCGGCACCTGCCCAGGTATGCTGTTTGAAAAAATTTCCCGCTAGGTCCTTTTTCAACATCAATTTCCTGTTTTGCACCTGTTTGAGAAATTGACATATTTATGAATTTTTTTCAGCTATTGGTGAATTTCTGACCCTTTGTATGGTGTTGGTGCTTGCAACAGTTCTTGTAATGAGATTTTTCTAACTATCCACAGATTTCAGGCTTTTTGGGAGGCAAAAAGTCTCATCCCAGTTGACTTATTGGGGTGGCTTTTAAGTAAGAGAGTCGTCTAAACAGATCTCCATTCTTGACACAGCTTGTTAACCAGATTTGTTTTGATTGGTTCAAGCAGTTGGAAGCAAATTATTGAAGGGAGTTAAAAAAATGTTTAAAAAAAGTGTTTGTCACTGGTTTGACTGTTATGACAAATAGGCAGTGATGTCGACAAATGGACAGATCATGGTAAAGTTGGACAAATTGATGCTTTGAAATTAAAAGAACAATTGAATTAGTTTGCTGTTAGATTGAGCAAAGATATTTTTGATAAATAAAAATTTTAATTTCTTATTAATAATTTCTTAATATACAATTAAGTCACCTGAATATAAAAATTCAAAATATATAACAATTATAGGATGAAGATCAACAGTCTGAAGCAGACTTGAAGCTGAAGGTCCAGCAACTGGAGACTGAAAAAGATCAACTTCTCGCCCAGTGCCAAGACACACAAGACAAGCTAACTAGAACTGTGTCAGATCTGGGAGAGAAAGACCAGCACATCCAGCAGCTCCAAGCCCAGTTCCAAGAAACAAAGGACAAACTTGTTGAAGAGCTAAAAGAAAAAGAGGACCACATTCAACAACTCAAGTGGCAGAACCAGGAGTCTAAAGACAACCTTGTTGCTGAGCTCGGAGAAAAAGAGCATCAGATTCAGGAGTACACAGCTCAGCTTGAAAAGGTTAAGAATGAATTAGGCCTGTCGAAACAGGTGGTGGAGGATCTAAAAAGGAGCCACCAGAGGGAGCTGTCATCTGCAGAGTCGAGGAGCAAAGAGGATATCCACAGCCTGCAGAAGAACCTTCTGGAAGCCCGAGCACAGCTCAGTGTCTACCAGGCGGGAGATGCTGGGACCACAGCAAGAACTATGGAACAGGTATGGAAGTTTCATTGTAATTAAAGCATGTTCAGACCAGTTCTAAATTAATCTAGAAGGAGACCTGACCAAATGATGTCACCATATGAGCAGAATTCATCGTAACACTCATGTCACCATAACCACAGCACATTATGTACTAATGTACTAAGAATTGCATGAGTAATATTTTTAGATTTGAGACATTTTGTCTGTCATTTGGTTCTATTACAGAAGATTTATTGTACTAGCTTTGATGTTTTTCTATGGATTTGTTTGTGTGTTTTCAGCGTCTGAAGGAACTACGCCAAGAGCTGACTTTAGAACACGAGCAGCAGTTAACTCACGTGAAGCTGGCAGCAGAAAAAGACACTGCTGTGAAGTTAAAAGAATTAAAAGAGAAACTGGAAAGGGAGGTAGAGCAGTTACAGGAACAGCACCAGAGAGACTTGAAGAACGTTACCTCAGTGACACGTCAAGAGGTGCAGGAGGCACACGAGAACGAAATCCGTGAACTTCGCACTGAGCATGCTAGAGAGGTAGAACAGTTGCAGAAGATGCTGGGTAAGTTGGAGGACCATTTTAACCTAAATAACACCTAGTACTGGTTAAATTCTTCAGTGAACAACTGTGAAACTCTCTAAGCAGATTGATATCACAGCTACAGATCTCTTTATATAATTCATGTGTCTTCAGACTGTATACTAAATTATATTTACTAGTGATACCTTGTTTATTCCATTTTATTGCCATTGTGTGCTATATTTACATTCATACTTGCACTATCAACATAGTAATATCATATTTGTACGATCAACAAAAGTAAGTCAATTGTTAGAATGCTCAGTGCCTGCATGTGTACGTAGCATGTGTTTAATTGAATAGTATAAAAGTAAATATGTGATACTTATCAGTGATATGCATAATCTCCTCTGACTTTTTCAGCTCCTGATGCATCCGTGACGGAACTGGCGAGACAAGTGGAGAAGGAGATAGAGAAAGGAGAACAGCTTGACCAAAATCTGCTGAGTCATCTTGAACAGCAGCGACAGGCAGGCGTAGGGGGAGATGGCAGCACTGACACCAGCATGGCGGAATCCAGTCAAGAGGAGATACCTCCAAGGCTAAGGGTATGGTTCTGATTCATTCACCCCCTTAGTAAGACATTTCTGCTGGTTTTGATTTTCATAAGTTACTGGAAATGATTTTGAAAATTATGTTTTTCATATCTTGCAGCTATAAGATAAAATTTTACCAGAAGGATTTAAGACATGAAATCCCTTTGAAGCAGAAACATTTCTGAGACTTAATTGGCCCTTAATCTATATTAATATGGAGTATAAATAGATAGATTGTATAAAATATATTTACACAGATGTTAAGAAAAAACTCTTTCAGTAGAAGGATTGATTTTTTTTTTTTTTTTTTTTTGGAGGGGGGAGCATTAGGAGAGTTCAAACATTCATTAGAATAAAATAGTTTTCACGGTATTAATCTTGTGTTTCTCACTGTTCAGAGTCTGTTAACCAAACTCCATGGTGAGGGTATGGAGCTCCTGGCACTGTCAGAGATCAAACCCCAGGGTCGCCACACACCACTGCAGGCGGACCTCGACACCCTGAGACTGGCGTGGGAAAACGAGAGACAAAACCTGCTGTCTTCTATACAGTCACTCAAAGATTTACTTGCTCAAACTCAAAGACCAGAATCACAAGCTGTAAGTAGCTTTATGCATTGATTTGAAAGTAAAACTACAGACAAACAAAATATTATTTTATTCAATGAGCAGCATTTTGCTCTATTTAATGTATAAAACTGATAGTAGCCTTTGTGATTTTGTGACTAAGATGAGGCAGATATGCTGAGGACTATTAAATTAAAACTGCCAGTCAGAATTGCTCTCAAATTTCCAACACATATGAAATTTATCAAACATTAAGTATTTCAAGATATGTAATTGTCTGCTGGATGCAAATGTTCAAAAAAAGAAAAAAATTAACTAATCACAATTTGCGATTTAGGTTTATAAATTGTAGAAAAAACCTTATACTGGATATCTTCAGATTTACTGAAAATTTGGCATACCTTTATTTGATAAAACACTTTAATAAATTGATGTTATATTCCAGTCATCAGGAGCAGAGTCAGATTGGAGGGCCAGCCTGATCCAAGCCATCAACTTTGTCTTCAGTAAGGAGCGAGAGGGGTTACTGGCCGAACTGAGGACATTTGTGGCCACGCACGGTGACCAGGGTCACTCAGAGATACAGCAGCTGGAACAGAGGATTAAAGATGTGGTGAGTAGCAAAGACTGGTTTCACATGGCCTCTTCATTTGTGAACATTTGTTGTAATGGCCATGTAAGCAAAATGAGTAGCTGTGTATTTGAAGGGAAGTTTTGGCAAAGATTTTATATGGGTAAATGTTTTTAGGATTATGCTTGATTTCAGGATTTTCAGTCTTCATGATTGTTTTTTATGTGGTCTAAATGTGATGAGAAATTGCAAGCTACATTTTCAGGATTTTTAGTGGGTGAAAAATTTTAACAGTTCAGCCTCAAATCTACTGATCCCTTGCCTGACACAGGAGTGTCTAAAATTGCACACAATGTTTTTATACATACGAACATGATAGATTATAATGGTTACAATATTCCTGGAAGCTTGCCACAAGTCTGCCAATTCAATTTTGCAACTTCAACTGCAAATTATCGGTCACTTGCCTGAGACAAGTTTCTGAAATTGCAGACCATGTGTATATATATATGTGTGTGAACGTGAAACATAATAATTGATAATTCTATTTTGCCACTTCAAATCCACTGATAACTTGCCTGAGGTATGTGTATAAAGTTAAAGGCCATGTCTATACATATTTATTATGGTAAACATTATAATTGGTTGCGATGTTCCAGGATGCTCGTCACAAGTCTGCCATGGACCAGATATTCAGCGCAGACAGGCAGTCCCTGCTGGCAGAGGTACGAGACCTACAGGCACACATCAGCATCATACGCCTGGGCCACCAGGAGGAGAAAGAGAGGCTGGCTGAGCAACTCCGCCATGCTGAGGGTCAGCTGACCAAGAGGGAGAGGCAGTTGAAGAGACAGCGTAGGTTTTATAGTCCTTTACCTAAATAGTCGTGGATTTTAAAATTCGCTTCTCAAATTAGACAGTGTTTGTTTGAAATACTTTACCTAAGCGGTCATAATTTTCTTTTTAAAATTGTCGAAATTCACTTCACAAAGTATCAGTTTTGTATCAGTGTTGCTGCAATTCATTTATTTATTCAAAGTCTTCATAACAGTTTCAACTTTCTGAATTTATATAAGGCTGTATTCCCAGAGCTTTTAGATCGATCTATCCCCGCGGGGAGTCTCACTAGATTACTGTCAGATAATCCGGCTTAAATGTCCGTCCCGCCTACTACAAGCTGTAAGGGGGTAATTAACTTTCGTGTCCGCTCGGCTGACAGCTATTTAGCACGAACCCCCAGGGAGTTAGGTCAATCTAAAGTAGATCGATCTAATCTCTGGAAATGGGGTCTAAGTTTACAGTACTACTTCTCTGCAGATAATCTTCTGTTCTATTTATTTTTACAACTTGCTTCTGATAATTCCAGTGGAAATGTTGGAATACAAGCTCCAGCAGGAGAAGGTGATCTGCGATGACGTGCGCTCCAGTCTGGAGATGGAGAAGAATCGCACCCTGGAGCTGTCAGGACAGCTGAGCAGAGAGAAGAGTAACTGCGTAGATCTCCAGCTGGAGCTGTCCGAGGCTCTTTCCCATCTCTCCAAGCTGAAAGATACGGTAGACAGTCAGCAGATTAAACACGCCTCTGTGCTGTAAGTAACTATGTCCCAGCCTTGTGTTGTGTTGATTGGTATTGTAATGAATTGTATTGCATTATTATAGTGACTTGTGTGGTCTTGCACATGAGACATTTTTAAAACTACATCTCCATGGAAATTAGGAAACCAGGGGTTCTTCAGATGGAGAATGTAATTTCTTTTGAAACTTTATTCTTTTTATGAGCAGGAATAAAGGGTTCTTTGTGAAGCATTTGGGTTCCACTGTTTTTTTTCTTCTTTGAAAGAAACATATTGAAGAAAATGGACCAGTTATGTCTAATGATTACTTTATCTGTTGTTTAGTTATTGGCTGAGATAAAATGACTTTTTGTTGCGAGCCAGTAATAAAAAGTAGGCCTGCTGAGATAACTGGAAACTAACTGGAAACTTATCTTTACATTTTCTAGTGCTTCTCTGGAAGAGGAAAAATCTCATAGCCGCCATTTGAAAGAAGAACTTGAAAATGAGCGGTACAGCAAAAAACAGCTGAGTGACTCTTTGAACGAAGAAAGGAGACGGAGTCTCAATTCCAAGGAGAGAGAAACAAAAACCATAGAGGTAATGAAGATCACAAGTGTGTATTAGAGGTATTCAGATATTACATGCATATTAAGTTGCAAAAAAATATCAGTTAAAATGCAGAGTCATTCTCCTGAAATAGCCTTGGCAGTAGAAGTCCTCTAGGTGGCAGCACAAACAAAACTTAGTTGGAACCACTTTTGCTACACCACCAGAATTGTCTTGGTCATAAAAGTCTGTAACCACCAGAAGGTTGATGATCAGATTGAAACATCTGATGTCCAAGCACCAGTTGGCAGCAGAATTATAACTGAACTGCTGTTGTTCAACCACTAGATGGCAGCACAGGTATTACCAAGTTATAAGCACTGATGATGCTGATGCTTCATTGTTACGTTTCAGCAACTTCAATATGAGCTGGATCAGGAGCGTGCCCTGCACACAGAGGTGAGGACGAGCTATGAGAAGGAAAAGCTGTGTGTGGAAAACATGCGCAGAGACCTTGAGCTGCAGGGTAACGAGGCGCGCAAGCTGGAGAACAAATACAAGGTGAAGGTGGCAGAACTCATGACAGCCTTGGAGATGGAGAAGGCTAGGAATGAAGAATATAACACGTAGGTTATTTGCTCCACTCCATCATATCGAGTTTCTTTGATTATAATGGTGAAAAATGATGAAATATGTTGTTCAGTTTATTATTCAAGATACTTTATTTCGAAACAATTTTCCGAAAGCTGATTATTAAATTCAGCAAGCCCAACTTTGTCTTTCACTTTCATTCTCTCATTACATTTTAATGTATTTATGTTTAATGTTTATGTATTTGTATTATATTTTATGTTCTTCACCAAATTCCTTCTTCATTCAATTTAACTTCTTTATAAGTGCCATTCTCTATGCTTCTGCAGGGATTTCTTTCTCTTTTTCACTTGTGACATAAAAATTTGCCTAAGATAAGCTCATGACTCTATACATAAGAAAACTTCTTTTGTTTTAGTGCTCTACAAAGACAGCAAAGCGTCAGCAACCAGTTACAGACTGCCCTGAGCGAGGAGAGGAGCAGCCTGAACGAGTCCGCGCTGAGAGAGAGGGCGCTGATAGCTGACCTGCAGGCCATGCTGGAGCTGGAGAAGAGTAAAGTTCTGGACATGCAGGCGGCCCTGGAGAGGGACAGGTATAAGGTACGTGGAGGGGACAAATAAGAAATAAAATGGGAATTGGAAGTCGACTTTCGAGTTGTATGCAGATTTATGTGAATGCCTAAGTGTGATGTTAAGCTATGGAAGAGTGCTTTAAGGTTTTTGGTTTCCGTCAGTTGAGACATGTCAAAATCAATCTTCAAAGAAACTTTGCAACAGTAATTATAAATATTCCACAACAGTTATCATAAAAAGAATGTTGCCACAAATAAGCAGTCAAGAGTTTTTATAGTGATATCTCAAAAACATGCAGACTGTTCTGGAGAGAGCCATATTCAAGATACATAGGCCACAAGGGCCAGGTTATCTGACATACTTCAAATACAGAGTTGGTCTATAAAATCTGAAATAATAACTATATAGAAAAATTATACTGCAATGAGGGAAATATATAAAATGTGTTTTACATGTATTGTTTATTTATATATTTCTTTATTGTTGCCCCAGGTGACAAGCTTGAGTGCGAGCCTGGAGACCACTAAGACAGCAGCTGCAGAGGACTTGGAGAGGGAAAGATCAGCCAGCAGACAGCTGAGGAAACAGATAGATACCCTACAGGTGTGCGTGCGTGCGTGTGAGAGAGAGAGAGAGATAGAAGTACCAGTTTTGATTCCGTTTGATGCCTTTCATTCACATGTTTTTCAATTCTTTCGATGGAATGTCATATTGAACTTTAATATAGGGCTTATTTACTCAATTTATAAACAAAATTCGTGAATTCTTAAAAGATGATCTGAAAGTTTTGAAAAGTCACATCAGAGAAAGAGTGTGAGTGAGTGAATATTGTTAATGCTGAAAACAAATTATTGAAATATTGAGCAGTTAGCAATTTCTGAGTAGTTACTAAATTTTTTTAGCTCCAGAAGCAAGACCTTCAGAGACAGCTGGACTTTGAGCGGGAACGTTCCATCCAGCTCCAGTCTGAACACGACCGTGTCTTGGAGAACCTGCAAGCTGTGAAGGAGAAGGCAATGAAAAAGGACGAAGAACGAGATCTGGAAAGACAGCATGAAAGACAGAGACAGAGAGAGAGTGACAGAGAGAGAGAACAAGACAGGCAGAGACAGGTACGTCATAATAAACACATGGGCATGGTTTGGGTTATAGTGATTAAGATTTAGGAAGGGTTTAGGGGGGGTAGGCCACAAAACAACCTGGAGATGAAAGTTGGAAACTAAAACCAATACTTTTAGGATGGATTGGAGCCAAGTAGAGAGTTAATAAAACAAGTAACAAACATGAAATATGCCTGTGTAATGCAAGAAATTGTAATTTTAAAAAGTCTTTATATCATTGGATTGGCTTTTAATTGTGAAAAAAAATTATGATGTGATAGATAGCTATAACATCTGGACCAGAAATATATCTCATTGAGTCTACCTAGTCTGCCTCATTCAGAGTAACAATAAAGTCCCCTCTTCCTGATTTCAGCACGAGACAGATGCAGAGGTCCAGCGCCTACGGAGTCGTGTCAGTGACCTTGAGGGTCAGCTGTCCGAGAGCCAGCGTATTGAGCTCCAGACTGCCCAGGAGAGAGACCTGCAGAGGTTGAGAGCACTGTCCAGGGCCTCTGATGACCTGGTGGACCACATGGACAACTCTGTTGGAGGGGTGAGTTGATGAGTAATGGAAGTCTTCTGGGTGGTACTGGAGATTTGGGTGGTGTGTTTGAAAATGCCCCCTCCCCCCTCCCCCAAATCCCCAATGTTGCATTTTCAGGAGGTTCACTTTCATCATAGTTTTAATACAGAGCATTTATATGTTATAAAGATAATAAATGATAGTGGCAATAGTGTTCTGGATTAATCCTGATATTCAGGTATTGTAATTATGCCCACAGTTATACATTTCAGAAAATCACACGTGAGCTTGTGAAATGTTCACACAATGTGTTTAAGAATGTGAAATTCAATGTCATCAAATTTTTGCCTGTAATAGGGATTGTTTTGGAAATTTTTACTATATATAGATGAAATGTTAGACGCCTAGAGTTCACCCAAACAGGGTATGCGGATCATTTATTCTGTAAGACGTACATTGCAATTGCTTAAATTTTTATTAAGGATGAGAGTACAGCCCAGAGTCCCCGTGGAAGCCCTAAGAAGGATCAACTGAACCTGTATAAGAAGCAGCTGGAGAGTCTGCGTCAGAGGGTCCAGCTCCAGGTGATCAGGCTCAGGGAGGAGGTGGACAAACTAGAACGGTGAGTACTCCCAGTTACTCCCAGAAATAACTGTGTTAGTACTCCCAGGAATATCTTTGTTAGTACTCCTCAGAATAACTATGTTCATACTCCCAGGAATAACTGTGTTAGTACTCCTAGTTTTAACTGTGTCTTTGGAATATCTCACCACTTGATTTAAATTGGATGTACACTTTTTCCACATTGTGAACTCTACTTTTATCTCTGTGTTTTGAAGGATTGACAACTTAGGAGCCTTGCTATTGTTTAAGAGAGACATGGTCAACATCACCGATTAACCAGATTAATTTTAATTAGACCTAACAGTTGGAAGCAGTTTATGAATTTCTAATATTCATATATCATAAACTGGTAAAATATTCATGTTTCTGATTAACAACCTCACTCCTGTACTATTTGTAGTGATAGTCAAGGCGTGGACAGGGTAGGTAGTGTGGACGCCATTAAGAGGAGTGCTGCAGAGATGATTAATGAGCTAGGACAGATACAGACGGCTTTACTGCTAGACTCTCAGGTATAGTGTGGCTCTTCACTCACAAAGAGAGGCATTCAGTAACTCAGCTCCTGTGCAATATTTAACGGGCACATTTCTGATGAAGAAAGCAAAGATGTGTACTAGTTACTCTGTGACTATTTTGTTCTATTCTGTACTATTTTGAGCATAAATATTATTGTTATGCATACTTTTAAAAAAGACAAATTATCAAGACTCTCCTGCCACTAGATGGCACTTTCAGTCAACCGCCTTGTGCAATTAAAAGAAAATAATGAATATTCCATCTTTTTTTCAACTCTGCCAAGGGGGATGTGCCATCAAATATACAGTTCTCAGTAATTTACCTCTATAATTTACCCAAGTTGTGAACGCGACTCTTATGATACCTTCCAGCCTGGCAGTGTGCCCATTGGCTCCCCACCAGCCCACATACTGAATGAGAGAATCCTCCGCCATAACTCTGAACTGACAGCGTTCGTGTCGCGGCTGAGTCAGGAGAAGGCGGAGCTGAGGGACACGCTGGCAAACCTGGAGGAGGAGATCTGGAGATATACACAGAGAGAGGGGGCAGGTTCACAGGTGAGAGATTTGTTAAAGGTAAAACTTTTTGAGATACAGACAGAGAGAGAAAGAAGGGGGGGGGGGCATGCTCACAGATGAGAGATGTTTAAGGTTTAATATCTGGAGATATAGACGGGGGAGGGAAGGGGGCATGCTCACAGGTGAGAGAAAAATATATAAGGTATAATTCCTGGAGATACAGACAGAGAAAGGGGGGCAGGCTCACAGGTGAGAGAGATGTTTCAGGTATATATGTTCTGCATTTGAAAATGTCCCAAAGTCACATTTTCTGTGTCTGCATATCCTGTAGAGCAACTTATCTTTGCAAAAAAAAAAATAAAAATAAAAATAAATAAATAAATAAATAAATAAATAAAAAATAAAAAAATTGCCAAATATTTATCAGTTCTATTTCTCGAAAATAATATTGTTGATTTTAAGTCACAAAGATTGTTTATTTTAATTGGAATAAGAATTACTAGTGTTGAACACACATAATATTCAAATTATATAAAGTGCTCTTAGTTTATTAGTCAAATAAATTTGTTATTGTGATTCTTTTAAAATTGTTACCGTAAGTCCTGTAAGTTTGCTTGTACAAGTCCTGTAAAGTTAGAATTCTAAGTCTTGAATGAATATAATGCTCAAATTATGTGAAGTACTGAAAAATTTCTAGCGCGGGTATTTATACTGTGAGGGACTTGTTGACATAAGTAATTAACCAACTACAGCTGACATGAAGAACCTTATCTTGTTTCTGGGCAGTCAGTGGATTAGAAGATAAACTGCCATTTGGTGGCAAATTGGTTACAGCGCACAAAGTAAAGTGGGTATAATACAATGAATAACCCAGGAGAAAGACTGTGAGCAAACGGGACTAAGAGGCAAGATTTACTGGTCAAAGAGATTTTAAATTTCAAACCATAATTAGGTTGGGCGTGATGAACAACAGGCAGCCAATATGGGTTCTTCATAAGAGGAGTCCTACATTTTTTATTAGAATTTTTGACATTTTAACTCTGCTGCTCATTAGGACAAAATAATGTATATGACAAATTCGATGTTTCCTTGGATACAGGGTGGAGATCACAGAGAACGAAGGAGTTTGGACTCCGTGGAGAGTATTCTGGCCACAGAGAGAGCCAAATGGTCCCGCGAGAAGAGCTCCCTACAGATGGCGCTGCGTGCTGCAGAGAAGGATTTGATACGCAGCAAGTCGGAGGTGAACCAGCTCCAGTTCAGACTGGACAGACTGCAGAGTGGACCAGCTGAAGATGGTGCCACTGATCCTGATGTCAGGGAAAAGGTACAGGCTGTTGAGGAGAATGGTTTTAATGTAGATATGACAAGCAAAGCATGGCATTTATTTCTGTACCTTTCCGTCTCTCTCTCTCTTTCTCTCTCTCTCTCTGAAGAAGTTAATCCTTAAATTTGACTAGTAAGCTACTATGGGACTTCATTTAATGTCCCTTTGTTTGACAAAACAATATAGTGAATTATAGAGCTGATTTAATGACATTGGTGAGCAGAATTATAGAGACCCAACAAGAAAAATAAAAATATTTGTTTAACAAATTGGACTGAAGTAAAAATATGTAGTTCTTACAGACAAGCAAGATTAAATTCTCCAGAATGAAGATGAGATATTGTATCAAACTTTCAGATGCAGCGTCTGTATGGGAAATACCTAAGAGCCGAGAGTTTCAGGAAAGCTCTGGTCTACCAGAAGAAGTATCTGCTGCTGTTGGTGGGTGGGTTCAGAGACTGTGAGGAGGAGACGCTGGCCACAATAGCCAGGATGGGCGGTCATCCTCCTGCCCAGACCACAACGCTGACCCGCTCCCGTCACGGACGAGCCTTGACCAAGTTCAGGAGTGCGGTCAGGCTGGTTATAGCCGTCTGCAGGTATGGTAGTAATTCTTAGATTTTGAACACCTGATTTAGATGATTTATTTTTCTTTTTTAATTTTTTTAAAATTGCATGTGCACGAGTAGTTTTCAGGTATCCTCATTATTGACATATTTAAAACACTATATTTACTTGATATATTTTGCTGAAGTTGTACATTGTCCTAGCAGTCAATCAGTATGGTAATAACTCAAGTCTTGACATCTTCATTAGCTTGATTTTCTGTTATTTTTGTACTTGTGTATTCCTTCCAGTTGCATTTTCTTTTCATAATAAAAACTCATATCTAACCTATATATTATTTTTTTCATATCGTCTATACTCAAATGTTTTCATGTTTTAGATGAGTTATTTAAGACATGCTCTTTTCATTTTGCAGATGGAAATTTTTGCTATATAAACATTTTGTGTTGCAGGTTAAAATTTTTAGTCAGAAAATGGAAGCGAGCTACAAAGGTGGGGTCTCCAGTGGTGACAGGAACTATTCCTAATGGTAAGTGAGAAATACTGGTTGAGATTTCAGAGTAAAGGTTGATTGACAACTGAACTTAATTTAAACCTCAATTGATTCAGATGATGATTTATAACTTCTGTTTACACACATTTTAATGCTGAAATATAATCACTTGCATTTATATTGTGGATATATAGTTAAATAAATATATTGATTGAAACCTACAGTTCATTTGATTAATTAATAATTCAGTATTGATAATAGCCGTAAAACCTATTCTGCAGGTAGAGGATATATGCCGACAGCAAACAGCTACACCCCACCCCCTGACTACAGCCCACCTACTTCAAGGTCACACCAAGGTCACAGCCCACCCACCTCAAGGTCACATCCAGGGTACACTCAGCACACCTCCAGGCTGTATACAGGGACCACCCCACCCACCAAGGACTCTAGTCTCAGTCGGTTTTCTCCCGTGTCAGAATTGATGACGAGTCCTGGCAGTGCAGGGCCACGCAGGTAAGACTAAGAAATTAGACTTGTGATTCCTAAAAACTGACAATGATACACTAGGATTGACATTTGATACTCTGAAATTAAAAGAAATAATGCTTTGGAAATGACACTAATTTTGTCATTCTAGTATTGGCATAATTTTTTCATACACTGGTACTAACTCAATATATTCTGATGAAAATATTTTAAACAGCATTTATAAAAGAATGGCATCACTGTGTGGCAGTCCTTTTTCCCAACAGAGAAGACAGGGATAAGTGCAAAAGCCATTTTCATCCTCTTCAATCCATAGATGATGCTATTATTTGCATTATTTTTCCACCAAGTTTTTATTTATTTGATACTGATGTTATTTTCCAGGCAAATCCTGACAGCCCTGGATCCTCCATTGGAGCCCTCCCCCCCTCCCCCACCCACAGCCGAGGCCACGCCCACCTCCTCCCTCCCAGATGACCTGTCCCTCCATGATGACTATATCCAGAGACTGGAGAACTTACAGCACAGGCTGGCACGAGGTGAGGACGCCTTTTACATGTTTAGGATTAGGAGCATTGTATTGATATTGAGGCCACATTCAGAGCGTATCATACACATCATACATGGTGACGCCCACTACAAAGCTTGCCATCTAACCCACTAATAGACACTGAATATATTGGACCCTTGGACTAGTGAGTGCTCTGTTCTGAATGTAATAGTGTCTCTGCCTCTCCCACGCCTCCCAGTTGAATGGAAGCAAGATTCAGTTACTGTGCCCCTGCAGAGACGATGTGTGGGGAGGCGTATGAGAGGCGAAGAGACCATTACAGGATTAAGCGGTCTTCCTTTCATGTGGGGTCTGCCATATTTGATCTTTGGATCAGTTGATACTTGGATCTTCTGTTCTAAATGGCCCCTTATAGATATATAATTAAATGTAAAATATGTGCTGTTGGGTTTATGTGCTATGAATGACAAATAATTGGAATCCTTTCTGTTTTTGTTTACTTCAGGAACTCAGGGATACAGAAGTCGGAACACATTCCAGAGGAGGTAACACATCACCCTCAGTGATGGACTAGAACCAAATGATTCCAGCAAGAGAAATTCACTGGCAGAACCAGGGATTTTTATGAAAGGAGAGGAGCAGGAGACAGTGGCATAGGGTTAGATTATTTCTGCCATACCTCAGACCTATCTATAGGCAAAAAAAAAAAAAGAAAATTGGGAGATATCTTCCACCTTGGACTCTTTTTGAAAACTGATACTCGGGCTTTACAAGTTCCATTGTCTCCAATAGTTTATATGGAACAGAGAAAGAGACAAAAGCTATTTTTAAAGAATCTGATTTCATGTTTTCTTTCAAAGCAGCTGAGGAATATATTTTCTCATTTTGTGAAATATTTAAAACAGACTTTATTCCAATATTGGTGCTTGTCATATTTATTGTACATTATAAAGATGTCTTTGTATTTATTTATATATGAGCGGTCATTTTAGAAGGGCAAAGGAAAAATGATCTTGTGGAATGGAAGAAAGTAAGCAATCGATAATTATCATTTTATCATTCAAGCAGATAGCTTATAACATCATAAAATTGAACTTACATAGGAAGATGATACGGAGGTAAGTAAAAACTATCTTCAGGATTTTTTTGAAGACAGAACTTTAGTGACATTTAAGCTGATGTTACACTGAAAACTAGTGAATTGATTTAGGAAATCTATGTAGAATTATCCCTGATACAGATATAGACAACAGACTGGTAGAGTACGCAGCAAGTGGTACAACAGAGTTGATTGCAATTGTATATAGCAAAGTCTTAGGTTTAGGTTATTATTGCTGCAGCCATTAACTGTTCTGCAATGCATGTTAAACATGTATTGTCATTACTGTATTAAAGAGTGTGAATTACTAGACTAACTGAAGTCCATTCAGCAGATTTTTTGTTATTAGCCAAATAATAAGCTTAGCCAAATCTGTAAAAGATGTGAAATTCGGCAATAAATTTATAGATGCTAATGTAAACCTAGGGTAAGCCAGGGCTTCTAAGTGCTGAAGTATTAGTACTGTAGCAAAGAGGACATGTACTTGTAGAGGGACATTCTCGGTGTTGTAAATTATCGATAGAACATTACATTACAGTGTATTAAGTTTACTTGTATAAAGTGAAAACGGCAGCTTGAATTACCCTTTTCATTCCCATTTTGTTGGTATGAGTGGAACTGTAGATTTGTTATCTTTGAGGACCCAATATGTGCAACATGGATAATTGCCAGGGCTTTGTATTAAGTTTTAGATTATTATAACAGCCTAAAATGCTTTAAGATTGGGTTTTGAAATAAATTCTGATTGGAGTTTCAACATAGCAAATACCAGGTTCCATGCAAAGTTCCAGCTAGAGTTCATCCTCTGCCACATACCAGTCAAGACGATTGTTTAATCTGTTTCATCTGTGTCATATAGAAATTGAAAGTAAGCAATTTTTGTTTGACATCATCATACATAGCTGTACCTTGTAGGTTTTGAGCATAGATCTCGTAAACGGGCTTTTTTTTTTGTTTCAGAACAGCTGAGCCTGTAGTGTCTATGCATACAGCAAGCTTATTGTGGTCAGAAAAGCCATTCCTTGTGAGAATTTATATTAATTTTTATATTCGTTCTTGAAATATATTTAATATACCATCTCACAATTATCTTGAGTCCATCCATTGAGCTTTTCTATATATTGTGATGCACAATCAGTCTGTGATTTTGCTGTAGATGTGCAGATGTTTTTATCATTCTTTTTGTGTCTCCTATAAATGCAGCAAGAGTTCATTTCATTGTTGAATTGAAAATAAAATTGCCGTTACTGTCAACTGTTTAATATTGTTATAGCCATCAGTTGTTGAATGATGTAGTAAGTGAAGCACATTTTTTTTTCTTATTACTGCGAGTGCTTCAAATATTGGGCGTGCCACATTGATTCTTGGGAATTTAAGCAGCTCAGGCAATATAAGATGCATGCAAGAGAAATTGTTATGAAGGGGTTTTAGGTAATAAGCACATACTAAATTCCTTGCAAAATGGAAAGTGCCAGTGCGATTTAAATTATCATTCAATGCAAACTGCTGTTCCTATTCTGATAAGGTGGCAATATAAAGTAGAACATGGTAAATTACATATATAGCTTTTTAATTTTTAAGTCATGTTAGCTTACTGAGAAAGAGTCCTCATTTCTGTTCCTAATCAGTGTTAGCTTACCAAGTCTTCTCAAGAAAACTCCCACCATTCGATTTAAGAGTTTGTAAATTATTGTATTGTTTATGTACTTTGAATATAGTTGATGCATTGTTTACTGCTTTGAGATGCCATTTTAAGGAACATATAAATGTAAAATTGCAAAGTGCTATTCAGAATGAATAAATTTAAGTTGTCAATACAATTTATAGGCATTAGGTAGTTTTAAGAATCGTGTTGCCTACAGCTCCAAAGGGGTTCCAAAATTTGAAGTTTAAAAATTATTTTCACGTACTGATGCAGTTTATGAGCTGCCACTTATAATCTACTTATCAATTTTTCTTACCTTTGATGAAAAGAAAACAGTCTCTTTCAGGCACTTTTAATTTCAACTTTTATTTCTCCTCCCCTAAGTCCATCTCGTAAAAACAACTGATAAAACATACCATGGTAGAAACTATTTGTTGCTTTAAAATATCCCTCACTGTAATGCACAATACTGGCTTTTTTAAATAAATAAATACTAATAAACAAAAAAAAACTTGTCTGAAATTAAAAAAAAAATACATCTTGAATGTGTTCACATGATGACATACTACAATAATTCAGTTGTACAAGTCTTTTCACATTTCCATAAGTTTTAATATCCATAGCTGCAGGCACAACAAAAGTGTATCCAATCACACCAAGCCGCTAATATACCTAGACTTAAATAAGAACCCTGGGATTAACACAGCTGGTGGTTCAAATATTTGCCATTGCACTTTTCAAATTGAGATTAGTGTTCCATCTAAATCACTGGTGGGGAAAATATTGCACATGCACTGTAATTGACCTGAAAGTTTTTCATGAATTTCAATTTGGTATCCAATTCCTATCTTAATATACAAATGATATGAAGGATTATGCAAGTAAGATTCTCACTGATATTTTGAATATGTGAATAGTTGATATAACATTAATGGTATATGATTTACAGATGAATCAATTTCCCCTCTAATAACCTGCCTTGGTTAACCCTGTCAAATTGATATCGTGTTGTAATTTTCAAATTTTTCAGCACCAATTTTGTTTATGTGATGAAACAACCAAAATTAATTAAATATTCCTCTCTTCTGGGTAATACACTAAGAATTAATAAATAAATTGAGAGTTAATTAATAAATAAATGAATGATAAGGACTGATTTCAAGTGTGAAGAGAAATTATCTTTAGCTGTATGTCTTATTTTTGCGTGGTTGTCTCCCTGTGTTGTCGCAGACACTTGGTGGTACAAAACTTGTAGTCAGAGTATTCAAAGGGCACCTTTCCTGTCAGATCTCCTCCACACTGCCAGCACCGACTGGAAAATTTCAAATAATAATAATAATAATAATAATAATAATAATAATGAGTAAAATAAAAGTTGAAAAATAATTTCAAATCTACATATTCCTAACAGCAAATTTTGATTACCTATAGTGAAACCTGCACATAAAAGACTCCTACAACTACATCTATATTACTCAGAATACATTCTTTTCAATTCACATTGTGTTTTAAAGCATGGAATAATTTTTCAGTCCTGTGATTCAATTCCCAATATCCCCACCAACCATGCATTTCACTCTTGTAGCCCCCGTAGTAAAATCACAAGCCAATCAGTGCTGTGTGTATGTTGTGCATACTGGTGTGTTTGTATCTGTTACCTTAGCACTGGTCTTTCACCACTGGTGTCCTGCACCTGCTGTACAAATCTTCTCTCTGCAGCCAGAGCTCTCTGTAAAATACATTGACAATTATTATAACCTATGTACCATAATTATTCTCAACTGCCACACCACTTATTTCAACATCTCATTTTTTTCCCCAAAATGTGGTTTTTACTATCCTACAAAAATATACTTCCAGATGTGAACCCAGACACCATTTCAGAACTTTTAAATCAACTTTTTTTAGGAATAAGTGAGAAATTTAAACAGTGGTTTTGGGAAATATAAATAATCTACTTTATCTGTATTCAGTGGCAAAAACCATAAATACTACCATCATAAATATCAGGTAAAATTTCAAACTTGAATCTTCCTTTCTTTTTTTTTTAAAATAAAATCTTGTCTCACCTTTTCTCTGTCACTAAGCTGTAGAAATCTCTTCTTCTCTGCTTCTTCAGCCTGTTGCTGTGCCTGTGCTGCTTTCACATCCTCAAAAACCAAATTACCATAATGATTATTGTTATTATTTAAAATATTTCATGATTTATTTTTATTAGATTGAACCAGAGAGTGGGGGTGAAAGAGAATTACAATATTTTAACCTTCCTTGACAATTATGAATATCAGTTTTAATTTGCTCTTTCAATTTTTCTAGACTTTAGTTCAAAACTTTATCTCAAGTGGGAAGTACTTAAAATAATACCTTTAATCTTTCCCTCTTTGCTTTCTTCTGTGCTTTCCTTCTCTCTGCTTCTCTTGTTTTCTTCTCTGCCTCCATCTCACTAGTAAGGGGTCCTGGGATCTATAGCAGGGAACAAGATACACTCAAATTTATTTACTAATCTAGGTGTTTTGGCTAGTAGAATCAAATGTAACAGGTATACATACCTTTGATTTATGTACAAGGATCAATATAACAATACATGTGTCTTTGTCCTCCCCAAATTGAGTTTATATATAAATTTACATTAATATTACATAATAAAGACACATATTATCTAAGAATATGCCACAAGACAGGATATTTAACAATTTGCTTTTACATTATTATATGACTGAGAATACACCAAACATTCTTCAAATAGTTGAAAAAGTTGAGTCAGACAAGGGTCCTTTACTCTTCCTCTCACCTGTGCTGATGCATAGTCATATTTTTCAGGAAATCTGGCCAAAAATCTTCTGAACTCATTTCTTACTTCTTTTTGTGAGGACACATTGTATGGCAGTTGCCCCTTGCTATTTCTGGAAATATATAATTTAATATAATGGTGGATTTATGGGAAAATTCATCTCGGTAACATTATTCCAGGAACTTGATTGGCAACATGTCTTTGAATACCAATGGGAATGATTTCTATCAATCATCAAAGCACCTGAATTAAAATACTCTTTCAACTTATTACTTTTGGTCAACCCATCTCAGCTCAACCCACCTCAGCTAATTAAGATTAGTTCACCATTGGCAAAAAAATCTAATCCTTATGTTTTCACAGCCCAATGAAATTAAGACAAGACACTTGCAATTGGAATGGATCAGCATGGTGAGTTAATCATAATCATATAGTCAAACAAGTTAGTATGGACTAATATAAATCCACCCAACTTGTCTGGAAATGAAATTTTACGGGTCATAGTGTCCATCCTGGCCGCGATTTCACAAAAAACTTAGGTCAGGTTCCCTGGCTAAGAACTTAATTACCAAGCTTAAGGTAACATGGTCACATCTTATCCTATCAGGAGCAGTGTAACAGCACTCTCATGGAAATCTTAGTCAACTAAGCCAGGGAACTGACTTAATTTTTTTCTGAAACTGGTGCTTGCTTACTTTACAGAGGGGTCAGCCCCAGCCTCCAGCAGTAGAGATATCACACCGCAATGACCACTCCTGGCTGCTACATGAAGGAACGTCTCCTGCTGAGCACCCACTAATGTGTTCAGTACTGACGCAAGTGGCTCATCAGTGGTTTTGATTTCTTCTCCCACAATACAATCCTGCAAATGCGTTTTCTTCTCAGCACTGTTGTTAAGATCTTCCTTCATTAAAGAAGGCTGTGATTCCTGTGCTTTGTCCTCTGCTTCCCCCTCAACGGAACAATCTTTTGAGGGAGTTTCCATGGTGACAGTCTTCCCAGAATTCTCCTGGGTTAAAAATGGCTGCCCTGCTTCTAATTTTGAAAAAATGCCAGGCAGCTTTTCACTGTCCCCCATCTTGCATGCCGTGTACAGGGTGTCCTTTATCTCGGAGAATGGATCAACTTCCAAAAGGAAACAAAGAACAAAGTCAATGAGAGCTTTGTGGAATCTGTGGTTCCCAATATCAGCCCAAACAATATAACATAAAATAGAACTTTAAACATACCAATAAATTGCCAATTCAGACAAAATACAAGACTTTCTTCAACTCCATTTTATTCTTACTAATACTGGAATTATGATTTTTGGCTTCATAATGTTAAGTCTTTTGTTTTAATTACACAGTAGTAGCTCTCAAAACATACCACTACATATTGAACACTAAGATTTAACACTTAATGTGAAAAGGGCATTATACATGCTCTATGTGAAGTGTTTGTCAGTAAAAATCTTTACACACCTTGTGCATGTGGGGAAGATTTCACTGCCTCTTCATTTTTCTCTTTCTTCTTCTTTGCTCTCCTAGGTTTTCTAGTTGCTTGAAACTCCTTCAGATCTCCAGTGGTGAGTGTCTCTTCTACTAGACTCATAGGGCCTGTGGAAAATACAGGTATCATATTTCCGTTACATGTGTCCTATTATATCAATTTAACATGTAAATCATTATGATAGCACTAAGCGGCAGAATAAATAAAATATTGAGTCAAATTATTTTGGGTTAATAAAAGGGTGCTGGTGCAACTTAAAATTTTTTCAAGTTAATCTGTAATGAAGATTAAAAACTCACAAAAACTTCTGTGTGAATGTGTGTTTGTGTGAATTGTATATACGTATGCTTGACAAAAATTTTTCTGCATGTATGCATGCATTTGGTTATGTGGCATCACAGTGTGTGCATGCACAGATATACATATTAGTTTGTGCATGTACAGATAAACACGTGCATATACTTATATGCATGGGACGATTTTAAAATGTCACATACCTTCATCCTCAGAAGACGACGACAACAGATCTTCATCAGGGTCTCTCTGCCTCTGTTTTTGCTTCCTCTGCTTCCCTTCTCTGTTCTTCTTCAATGGTGAGCTTCCTGCTGACCTTGGCAACTCTGTGCTGGCAGCATCAGGTGTGGTCTCCTCTTTGCTTTCATTTGATTTAGCCTGTGGCTTCTGGGGAACATATTGGAGTATGTCTTCTACTTGTCCTGAAAGAACACATCTTAAATTCAATTTTATTAGATGGAGTTCATCACAATCAACAATATTTGTATTAGTCTAAAAGGTATTTTAGTTTTTTTTAGCAAGAGTATCTACTCACATTTTTCAAGTGTTTCTAAATCAGCTGATTGTGCGTTTTATATTTTTTAAAAATTAAGCATTTGAACTATTCACATAAACACATTTGAGGTGATAGGCCCAATTTTCTTGGCAGCTATTCATAATAACCTTTATTTCTGCAAAAATAAAACATTAATTATTAGAAATATAAATAAATTAATTATTAGAAATACAAATAAATTTTGCTTAAAGTCTAGTCGATCAGAGTACTCACCATAAGAAGTAATACAAGCCAGCAGGTGATATACCCGCTGAAGTTCTTTAAATGTTGGCCTTCTCGTCGCAAAGGGAATAAAGCTGATCCTGGGATCATTTCTCCTAAATGGAGCAGACTTTCCTCCAAAGAAAATCATTCTATTATTACCAGGGGCACGTAAAAATATCTTGCTGCACTCTTTCAACTGGTCATCCCATGTTGCAATCAGTGACTGGATGTCCTGCGTGAGGGCAGCTATGTTGTAACGCCTGAGCGTGGCCCCAGCTGACTTTGGTGCATTACCTTGTGCGTCTCGCGCATCCTGGGCTGTGCCACGTTTGGCGCGGACAGTGTAGCGATGGAAGGTTTTGTGAGCTACCACTTTGCCTCTGCAATAAGAGTGTTTTTATTATTAACATCTGCTTGATACGTGTACATGTGTGCTTGTGCACCGGCATGTATTGGTAAATATGCACATGCAAGAACAGTTAATCTAAGAGTCAGAAAACCATTTTTAGAAATCTGGATAATACATTTCCAGAACAGGTGCTAAACATAAAGACACATATAGTCTCTAAGGACCTGTTCCCAATGAAAATTCCTGTGTCAAAGCACCTGTGTTGTAAATGTATTATCACCCCCAAGGAAGCCTGTCATTCAGATAAATTTATTGCAGAGTTGGAACAATCTACATAGAGCAAAAGTTTTAATGGGAATCTGCCCTTACTCGTTGAAAATGGCCCCAGCAAAGTGGCCGCCCCCTGTCATAAACATTGCCCACATCTTCTGATCTCTCAGTTTTAGTGCAGCAGGAACGTACTCTGAGCTGCTGGCCACTGGAGCCTGAAACACCATGAATATGAATATATTTTAGTCAAATTTGAAGTGGAAATTAAGGTGAATCTTAGGCTTCAAATTGACAAAATTTTCTGTTTGCCCAAGTGAGATTTTGGTCACACTTTTTGTTCCGACTAGATTGGACTGTCATGTTTATATACTGCAAAAAATCAAATGAAAACATAAATGAATAAACAAAAAGTCCAACTTTTCTTTTTATTTTTATTTATTTATTTATTTATTTTTTTTTGACCTCAGATTTTCTATTCCAACTACGAAAATGACTTCAGTCCTACCTGCTTTCCATGAAGCACACATCTGTACAAAGACAGCAGCTCCTGATTGGCATTCTGGAAGAAAACCTTTGGATGTCTCCTGTCTTGAATATCATCCTCTGTTTCAGCTATGGACTCTTCAGATTTTGGAGGCAGAGATATGGAGATATCCTCATCTGAGGAGTCGCCACTTGAAGCAGATAAGCTGGAAATGTCTCCTATTGGTTCAATGAAAGAAAATACATTTAATTACACAGAGAAGGTGTGACCTTTCATATTAGCCCGTAATATATTTGATTTATCATCAGAATTTATTTACAAAATCAAAGAAAGTTCTTTGAATCAGAATAAAAAATGATGTTCCGACTAATTTTTACACTTTCCATCTATGAAAAACTCTAACATGATGTTTTCGATCAACTACCAATTAACACAATTACATACTAGAAACCAACTCAAACTTTATGAGTAAAAGAAAATTTCCAAAAACTGATCTGCTAATTGGATCAGACTAAACATCATAGAACAACAACAACAAAACAAATAAATAGAATGAGTTTATTTTTGTGTGAAAGACATATGAAACCAATTCCTACCAGTTATTTCCTCAAAGGTGTCCTCTGTAATAGCAGGCAAGTCTTTCAGTCTCTGTTTTAAGTTAAACCTGTGCCAGTCACTTTTGTAGTGTTCTTTCTGTTGTAAAGTAAAAAAAAAATAAATAAATACAATAACAGAGAAGAACATGTTGAATCCACAATAGAATACAATGTCAAAGAAATATGACCTCATATCACTCCAAGACAAACAAACTCCATTTTTTATCAACAAAGTGTCACACGGGCACACAAAAATAAAAATATCATTAATCAGAATACCTCTAATAATGAACTTTTTTTGTTTTGACTGTGTAAGATTAAATGGGTCTAGTATTAAGTTATACCTGTTCAGATCTCCCTGCAAATGTGACCGAGCACATGGAACACTGCATTTTCTCAGAGACTGTGAAAACATTGTCAGCATTAATGTCTGCATCATCTGGAATACATAAATGGATATTCATGATACTAAATAATCAGTACAGCCAAAAATTTGTTATAATATTTTAAGGAGAAAATTATTTTTCCTTTAAGGATATAACTGAAAGATGTTTTAAAAAGCTTAGTTTCAAATACAATTACTAGTAAGTCAATTGATTGCAAGGGTGTCTGTATCCCACTCTCTGGTTCCATCCTCTGTCATTTTCAGTGGGAATGCTAATAAGAAGTGAGTTTGACAATATCTCTTGCCTTGCTTTAACTTGCTTTTTTCTTTCCAGATACTAATATAGGTACTTCAGTGCGTTAATAATAGTATATATACTATGGAATGCCCCATATACAAATGTGAATTTTTTTTCTTAAAGTACCCATTCTTCCCATTTGTGAAATACAAGTCAATGATGTACTTCTTCACCAATCACTGATATTAGAAAAGGAATTTCAGCATGTTGTGCAACACATACCTCGTGTATTTTCCCCCTGTTCTTCTAAGTTGAATTCGCCCTGTGTTCCAGCCAATTTAAGTCCTTCCAGCAGGACTTCAATCTTGGTCTGGTCCCACAGGTTTACACCACAAGGCACTCCAGCTTCCTGAAGTGTACAATACAATATTTAATGAAAAAAAAATGTTATGTAATAACAATTGTAATACAAGGCTGGAGGCCTATATTTACAGAATAAACAACTATTCTTATGAATAAAACATTCAATACTGTTTTGATTTATATCACATTCATTGAAGCCAAAAGCTATATTTATATAATGTTTTATGTCTTTTATATATTGAAAATGCACATGTGTACGATAAATGTTCAAGCAATCATGAACTAGAATATGCAACATAGGGCAATATCACCCAATTTTCTGATGTATGGCCATTTCTTGTGTTTTCTTGCGACAGGGCGAGTTTTTCTAGTGTATTGGACTGTGTTGCACTGAATATATATTGCACATTATTTTTAGAATGCCCCATATGCAAGCCATATTTTTTCTTAACAAATAAATTATTGACAATTTCTAACAATTTTCAGTACATTTTCAGTGAATTCCCCAATCATAGTTTAAACTTGCTTATAACCCTTCAATAAAATGTATTTATACAATACATAATATCGACAACTTAACTATTAAAATTGAGCCCGACTCGAATCCCAGCTTCCAAGTCAAATATCTGAACCACATTTACCTGTATTGCAACGTGTTTCCCAAAAAGGTTTTTCATGGTGAAGTTGTACGGTTACACATAAAATAATCGAAATAACCTAGCATCTGCGTAGCACTCAATCTTGTTATATACCTTATCGCAAATTAAGTGTTGCACCACATCCTTGAAACATAGTGAGTCACATCAGCGTTAACGTTAATCTTTACAAGACGGTCAACATTAAAGAACAGATTTTGCTTAAATATAGGACTTTCTAAGGATTGGTATCTTTCGTGAAAAACAATAAAGTTATCTATATGAATATACAAAAGCCTTTGCTGGAAAATAAATGTCAGCAATTAAACCACTTACCATCGTCAGGGCGCATCCATGACAAGTGCCAGGATGTAAAGTCGACTGCAAGTGAAAGGTTGGAACTGTTGAAGAGAGAATATGTTGATGAATATCGATAATGTTGATTTGAAACAAACCAGATTTATATAAATATTACATTTTTAATTGCTCATGGTTAATTTAAAGATCTTCTCTCGATCAAATAAAACATAAGAGTAACCAGACACTGTCCCATTTCGATCTACGATCTAAAACACGCGATTATTCACATCAGCTGATGTCGTTCGATGAGAATCAACAAATCACCGGTGGCGATCAGAAAATGTAAACAAAGAAATGACCGGGGTGTTTAAAAACCTGCTAAGACGGGGCCTCTTCCAGGGAAGGTTCCAGACAGCAAGGTGATTTGTTAAAAAGTGTTGTTTTATTTTTCAATTTAAGTTTCTATATTTAGCTTGCTAGTAAAGTGAGTTTAATTTGCTTTTAAAACCGTCCTGTTGCAGACAGAAAGTGATTTGGGATGTTCCAACAATTTAAATGGGTTTTTAACAATGATAATATTCCTTTCAGCATAATTTAACTGAAACATTGGGCTTAACTCACACTGTACTAGTAGAAATAAATATTAATACAAAAATGAATGGACACCTTCTGTAAAGCCATACTCTTCATGTAATATATTCTCCATTTCTTTGCTAAGATATTTTTGTTAACTGGCATTTCAGCATGTCACAAATAACAGCAGGTCTAGACGCCACCCAAGTACAGCTCCTCCAGGAGGAGTGTATCCTCATAGATGACAATGACAAAAATATAGGTACTGCCAGCAAGAAAGACTGCCATCTACTAGAAAACATTAATAAAGGTGAGTGAAATTTGGGATCTGTATTAGCTTCAGATTATTTGAGAAGCATTGGTAAGGGCTTAAACTGAGGTAAAATTCTTTACAGCCTTGTAAATTGATAGCAGTATAGGCTTGAAATCCTGCATTAATATAAGCCAACAATTAAGATGGGTACAATATCAATCTGAAAATATAAATTTGAGTGAACTGAATCAAAGATCATTATAAATACTTATAATTGGTGATAATGTGACAGTTCTTACAAATACAAAAAAAATTAACGTCATTCACTTAGAATATTACAAGTGAAGAATTAACATTTATACAGCATGCTATGGATTGCAATGTCTCATATATTGTATTAGAGTTTTTAACAGAAAAATTTTAATTTACACTAGGCATGCTACACAGAGCTTTCAGTGTGTTCTTGTTCAACAGCAGTGGGCAACTTCTCTTACAGCAGAGGTCTGATGAGAAAATCACATTCCCAAGTAAGTTAACATGTTAACATAAATTGGAATATATAAAGTAATGCTGCATGCCAAAAATCACATATCAAGTTGGTCAAAATACTAGTTATCAAGAAATGAAATATTTTCTCTTGATATGGGATTTTAGTTAGCTGCATGCATGACTTGTAGAAAAAGTACAGGGATGAGATTTTTCTGACTAATGGCAGATTTATTACTTTTTGGGTGATGTTGGTACTTACAACAGTAATGAGATTTTTCTGCCTATAATCTCATCCCTAGGCCTGTATGTGTCAGTGAATTTGCTTATAATGGCAATTAACACTTTAACAACATTTTCCCCAAGCTGTTGAAACAAAGTTCTCATGTTAAACTTAAAGAGGAATGCAATCGTTTCAGGTCATTTTACAAACAGCTGCTGCAGCCACCCTCTGAACATTCCCGGGGAGACAGACGAGACCAGGGCATTGGGAGTAAAGAGGGCAGCACAGAGGAAGCTACAGCACGAGCTGGGCATACCACCACATCAGGTAAGATCTGACTGAAGAATGCTTGTAAGCAGATGGTTTCTATGGGTTCAATAGAAAATTGCCTTTTTGGCAGGAAAATGCCTGCTCTGAAGCAAAATTTGAACTCTAAAGGTTCTGTGCCATTTCTGAGGTTGGTTCTAGTAGGGGGTAAAAAGGACCCACTTTTTACCCCCCCTCCTTGAGCCTGTCATGTTCACATCTGCACCTCTTATCACAAACTGAACTTAAACTGAACTGAACTAAATGTTTCAGTATTTGACCTGCATTTATGTAATATGTTTCGGGTTCCAGTGGAGGAGTTTCAGTATTTGACCCACATTCATGTAATATGTTTCATGTTCCAGTGGAAGAGTTTCAGTATTTGACCCACATTCATGTAATATGTTTCATGTTCCAGTGGAAGAGTTTCAGTATTTGACCCACATTCATGTAATATGTTTCATGTTCCAGTGGAAGAGTTTCAGTATTTGACCCACATTCATGTAATATGTTTCAGGTTCCAGTGGAAGAGTTTCAGTACTTGACCCGCATTCATGTAATATGTTTCATGTTCCATTGGAAGAGTTTCAGTATTTGACCCACATTTATGTAATATGTTTCAGGTTCCAGTGGAAGAGTTTCAGTACTTGACCCGCATTCATTACCAATCTGGAAATGTACCGAAGGACGGCAAGTGGGGCGAACATGAAATAGACTACATCCTTTTTATCCAGGCTGACGTGGATGTGGAACCCAATCAAAATGAAGTCAAAAGTTACAGATATGTGAATAAAGAACAGTTGAAAAGCTTTTTAGGTAAGGTTTAGGTCCATTAGTGACTTAAAAATTAGTTGTTTTTTTTTGGTTTTTTTTTTTTTTTTAATTCATAAGTATATTATGTTACTTGAATCTAAAATGTATTTAAGAGTTTACTTTTTTTAATCAGTGTCAGAAAGTATTATATCAGTGCATTGGTAACTTGAACTTGGTGGTGTTTGAAAGTTAGGATTATAGTTGATTTGCTGGAGAACTCAGTGCATCAGAATTTCCCATGTCCACCAAATAACTAACCACCAATCTAACACCTTTTAATCCTTGATCTTCCAGCTGGTGCTGAGAAAGAAGGGCATCTCATTACACCATGGTTCAAGCTGATTGTGGACAACTTTTTGTACAAGTGGTGGGACAACCTTACTGATCTTAGTATCTTCAAAGACCACAGCCATATTCACAGAATGATCTGAGAAAACAATTGATATTTATTAAGGTCTTTCACACAATAATTGGGATTCTTGGAACACAAAGGAAGGACAGAAACAGGTGCATTGTCATTTGCGCAGTATCCTTTATCGGAATTGGGTCTATCTAGCCATATTCAGAGAGAGTGATTTTAGAAAATTTTAATTCATTGGGTGACTCAGGACCAAGAAGTGGTTCATGACCGTTACCATTGACCCCCTGAATTAAGAATGTGAGAAATATGAGAAAATGATTTATTTCATAAATTATAAACATTTCATGATTTGTGAAATATGCAGAGTCAGCTTTTAGATATTTTTATTCTTACAGTTACATAGTAACAGAGATTTCTGGAAGGATTTCTGACATATTTGGGGAGCCAAAAATATCATTAGCCCTGGTGGACCCCTGGACCCCACGCCATGTTTTCTGACTTTTTCACTAAATGACAGTCTCATCCCTATAGAAGGATGACATTTTGTTGTATACTGAATATGCATTTTGCCTTGAATATATACTGACAGTCAATAAAAATGCATCATTTATTTATCAAATAATATTTTAAGTTCCTTTAGCACATTAAGAAAATAAGTTTTCGTGTGAAATATGAATTAGTGGTCAGCCCACTCTCTTATAACCAAACAAGTGCATTTGTACTTGTTTATATGGTTGGAATCAATTCTTGGTAAAAAAGTACAAGAAAGTTGCCTGATGCGTTTTCATTGACTGTCAGCATACATATCTCAGCTGTGGTATGAAATATCTCTATAATGATACAACAGCTACCCCCTACCCAGGTCTTCACATTAAGGCCAACTGGACAGGAGAACCAGTAAAAACCTCTAGAATTTTACCATGACTTTTTAAATAAAATATTTAATGTAAATTGCTTTTATACCGATTTTATGATGGTTTGTTATGGATTATGATGAGAAAAAGGATCCCTCAGAAGATGCTCCTAGCAGAATCTATGTTTTAACATTAAAATGGATTTAGCAAAGCCGTGTGTCCCAAAGAGTCTCAAGACTGGATTACTTTGCTTTTTCAGTCTTAGACAAAATTAAAATTACGCCAACTGCCTAATTCTTTTCTCAGAGTAATGACTTACATAAATATGAGACATTTTCTGTAAATCACTGCCAAAACCCTTTTACACAGATATTGCATAGTTGCCCGAGTTGAGCTGTTCTGGTTATGCCAAAAACTTCATCATTTTATGTAAAAGCAGGGGCAGATCTTCCAGAAGATGGTCAGATTTTTAAGTTTACATTGACGGGTATCTAATGTTTTCTGTCAGAAGACGGTCAAAACGGAGGATGGACCAACGAAGATAATTTGGAAGACTGTCAGAAAATATCTCTGGATTGGCCCCTGTAAAAGGACTCGGGTCTTGATTGCATCAAACAATATGTGTTGCATATACCTTTATTAACTGATTAAATCATGTTTGAAAATAAAGCATAACTATAACAAAATACAAAATTATACAGTTATGTGTAAACAATTAGACAATGGAATGTTATGAATATTTATTTGCACTTCATTTAGAATTTATTTGAGCATTTTACCACATCCTAAGAATTCCCCTGCCCTTTTGGTACACAGAAAAAGGCACCTCCATTATAATGTAACATAACCATTATGATGTGATATATCTCTGATAGCATTTAATATTAATCACATATAATTCAATACTGGTCAATAAACATGGTGGCTTCCCATATCTCCATATGAAATTCCACAAAATAATAATTATGTAACTGAATGTCTTTCAAAGTTATATCACTATAAATTAATCATACGATTTTAGACGGCACTGAAGAAAATTCCTTTCTACAAGACCCCAAATGAAAGTCAATCTAAAAATAAATTACCATGACTACAGTGTTAATGTCTTTCTCCAAAAAAAATCTTCAGAGGAACTGTGATTTGATTCTTTTGTTTACTGGACAGCAAGCTCTTCAGTACACAAAGGAATTTAACATCTAGTCATCTAGCTGCAAAAGGCTTAGGGCACATTCAGAAATAGTTGATCCGCAGACTAACTAGTCCGCAGATCAAATATGGCGCAATCCACTGAGAAGCATGGCGAGAATTAATAACCCTGCCCCTGCTGGGACGGCACGCATGGGAGGCTGGAATCCATTGTCAAGTGTGCGCCATATTTGATCTGCGGACTAGTTAGATCAACTTGGTTGTGAATGAGGCCCTAGTGTACTGCTAAGTAGGTGTGTCACCCCAGGTTGGGCAAGGTGTCTTTTCCCAGGTTTTTGGCATCTTGTATGGCTTTCCAGAAGAGTTTCTCTTCCACCCCCTCCCAATGGTTGCAGCTTATGGTATTCATGAATCTACAAAAGATAAATAAAAAAATTCATTCAAATATTTATTCATTAAATTCAGATAATAAATAGATAAAATTATAATAATGAGAAAGAGAGCAGAACAGTGATGAACAGTGAAGTTTTGCCAAATGTGAAACAATCCAATTGGGTTAACTTCACCGTGTAACATATTTCAACTTCAGTGTCAAATATTTAACTACTTTCAAGGAATTATACATCTATTTCCTTGCTGTTTTTCATCCAACCTGTCAATGATGTGGTTCAAAATTTTTATATAGTGAAAATATCTAACTATGCACTTCCCTAAAAAATAAATTAAGTTTATTTATTAAGCCTTTGGCTTTGCAGATTAATTCAAACAGACTTTTGAATATTTGATGATGTGATTTATTTGGTCAAAGTTATTTTGGTTGTGTAGGACCAAAAAGATAAATGTAATATTTATATACACAAAAAGTGAGGTTACATGTATTATACTCAAATGTTTCTTACTGACCAGAAGCTTTTTGGATTTTCTTCCAGTACTTAGCCACCTCAACACCTTCCCAGTGTTTATTATTCAAAGGTTTCATAAACCTGAAATTAAATTATTACTGGTATGTACTAGCTTACAGTATAAACAAGGGGAGGGTGGGCACTGGGCACATTCACATCCAGAACTAACTTAGGCCAAGAATTGCCTCAATTACATCATTCAACTATTCTTCTTATTACAATAATTTGAGGTTGTATAATGTTTGACGTCTGTCTTGTATGTCTCTATGTAATCTGGCTGACAGGTGGCATAAGTTAGTCTTGATGTGAACACACCTCAACAGAGCNACCTTTATTGACTGATTAAATCATGTTTGAAAATAAAGTATAACTATAACAAAATACAAAATTATACAGTTATATGTAAACAATTAGACAATGGAATGTTATGAATATTTATTTGCACTTCATTTAGAATTTATTTGAGCATTTTACCACATCCTAAGAATTCCCCTGCTCTTTTGGTACACAGAAAAAGCCACCTCCATTATAATGTAACATAACCATTATGATGTGATATATCTCTGATAGCATTTAATATTAATCACCTATAATTCAATATTGATCAATAAACATGGCAGCTTCCCATACCTCCATATGAAATCCCACAAAATAATAATTATGTCACTGAATGCCTTTCAAAGTTATATCACTATAAATTAATCATACGATTTTAGATGGCACTGAAGAAAATTCCTTTCTACAAGACCCCAAATGAAAGTCAATCTAAAAATAAATTACCATGACTACAGTGTTAATGTCTTTCTCCAAAAAAAATCTTCAGAGGAACTGTGATTTGATTCTTTTGTTTACTGGACAGCAAGCTCTTCAGTACACAAAGGAATTTAACATCTAGTCATCTAGCTGCAAAAGGCTTAGGGCGCATTCAGAAATAGTTGATCCGCAGACTAACTAGTCCGCAGATCAAATATGGCGCAATCCACTGAGAAGCATGGCGAGAATTAATTGCCCTGCTCCTGCTGGGACGGCACACATGGGAGGCTGGAATCCATTGTCAAGTGTGTGCCATATTTGATCTGCGGACTAGTTAGATCAACTTGGTTGTGAATGAGGCCCTAGTGTACTGCTAAGTAGGTGTGTCACCCCAGGTTGGGCAAGGTGTCTTTTCCCAGGTTTTTGGCATCTTGTATGGCTTTCCAGTAGAGTTTCTCTTCCACCCCCTCCCAATGGTTGCAGCTTATGGTATTCATGAATCTACAAAAGATAAATAAAAAAATTCATTCAAATATTTATTCATTAAATTCAGATAATAAATAGATAAAATTATAATAATGAGAAAGAGAGCAGAACAGTGATGAACAGTGAAGTTTTGCCAAATGTGAAACAATCCAATTGGGTTAACTTCACCGTGTAACATATTTCAACTTCAGTGTCAAATATTTAACTACTTTCAAGGAATTATACATCTATTTCCTTGCTGTTTTTCATCCAACCTGTCAATGATGTGGTTCAAAATTTTTATATAGTGAAAATATCTAACTATGCACTTCCCTAAAAAGATTGTTTTCTAAGAAAGAGTCAAAATACAGTAATAAATAAATAAAAAAAAATTTTGCCTGGTAAAAAATATGTTGTAGCTATTTCATTTCTGTTCTGATTTATAGCAGAAAGGAAGGTGGAGGGAGGGGTCCTTGTGTATAATTTAATTATCATTTTCATGAAACTGATATTTCCAAACACAAATTCTAAATGAAAAATTAAGTTTATTTATTAAGCCTTTGGCTTTGCAGATTAATTCAAACAGACTTTTGAATATTTGATGATGTGATTTATTTGGTCAAAGTTATTTTGGTTGTGTAGGACCAAAAAGATAAATGTAATATTTATATACACAAAAAGTGAGGTTACATGTATTATACTCAAATGTCTCTTACTGACCAGAAGCTTTTTGGATTTTCTTCCAGTACTTAGCCACCTCAACACCTTCCCAGTGTTTATTATTCAAAGGTTTCATAAACCTGAAATTAAATTATTACTGGTATGTACTAGCTTACAGTATAAACAAGGGGAGGATGGGCACTGGGCACATTCACATCCAGAACTAACTTAGGCCAAGAATTGCCATAATTACATCATCATTCAACTATTCTGCTTATTACAATAATTTGAGGTTGCGTAATGTTTGACGTCTGTCTTGTATTTCTCTATGTAATCTGGCTGACAGGTGGCATAATTTAGTCTTGATGTGAACACACCTCAACAGAGATGGAATGTTTCACAAAATAAATGGGTGAGACAACTTTAAAAGTTATGTAAAAAATTACAATTTAACTCAGATTTTAAAGGTTTTCTGGGAGATGAAGCTCACAGTAACTATACCAGTCTGATTCAAAAAGCCCTAAAACTGGTCTAAACTTTTGGACCAAAAATACTGAAGATAACTGCAGGTTTTATAAAGAAAAACTGAAATCAGTTTTTTGGCTTAGTTGACTAAGATTTCCATGAGAGTACTGCTACACTGCTCCTGATAGGGTAAGATGTGCCCATGTGACTATGTAACCATGGTAATTTAGTTCTTAGCCACGGAACCTGACATAAGTTTTTTGTAGAACCAAATTAAGTTGAACCCTCTCCTACCTCTCCATAACCTCCTCCATGACTTTCCTCTCCCCATCTGTCACTCCATTCCAATAAACTTCAAGGTTCTTCTGAAGGTTAACCAAACTAAAGGAAAAAAACATATTGGAGTGATTACCATCATACTACGAATGTTAGTAATTAATTATTGTTTAGATACACACCAATTAACAAACTGAGTATAGTTGCAATGTAACCATTTTATACAATGTATGCAGTGACTATGCATGAAATCATGACAAATATACAAAACATTAGAAGATCTATGCAACAATATTAAGACACATCGATGTATAATTTAAATAGGGATGTGGTTTAGCCATACACATTGTATACCAGTTTATGCCATGAACATTCTTGCCCACTGGTCAGTTAGACAACTGTGGGTCTCAGATAAATATATATTAGTAAACAACAAAATTAACTACTCAATGATTTTTTTAGACTGAAACTTTGAAGTAAAACAACTGCTTTAACTTGTTTAAATAAGCTTGTATCATATTAGTAACACTGTAAACTGGGTGTATGATAAAATTACCAGGGGCGGATTCAGATATATTTTCTGACCGTCTTCCAAATTTATCTTTGTTGATCCATCCTCCATTTTTGACCATCTTCCGACAGAAAAAAATTAGATACCCGTCAATGTAAACTTGAAAATCTGACCATCTTCCGGAAGACCCAGAAGACGGCCTCAATCCACCCCTGATTTTAGCGAGACATGTATACAGAAACTAACCTGGCAGTACTGAACATGGTAGAGTGGGGTTCTGGCTGTTCTAAAGCAAACTGCATGGCAAGTTTAGAAATGTCCACATTTTGTTCCTGAAATATTAAAAAATAAAATAATGAAGAAACAACAAGCAATTTAAATTTGTTTTAATAATACTTTGGTCTTTGTCTAATATTATTATAATAATAAGTGGCACTGTGCCCAATGAATGCTTGCTTGTACACAACAGAAGGAATTAGACAATTAGACACTGAATAGATTCTCGGAGGGGATTACGCAGTAAGTATTCAAGTGGGTTGGCCATATTTGATCCGAGGATCTGTTGGTACCGAGTGAGCGCGAAGGGCTGGATTGATCTACATAGACCAATACTGTCTCTGGGAACGAGTCCTGAGTCACATGTAAAGAACTGAACTGACCTTTTTTTCATCTGTAACAGACCCTTACCTGACAATACCTCGCAGCTTCTGCACATTTCTCTCGTATTTCCTGTGTAGCTGGATGCCAGTCAGCAGGCCCTCTGTGAGTCAACAGACCCATGCCTATTGGGGAGCCATTGAGTATACCAACACCACGCTCCTAATGACAGAAACACAATGTCAAACTACCACAAAAGGATGTTTTTCTGTATAAGAAGGTTATAATTGGTCATTTGGGATTAAAATATTTGAGGCACAGATATTTCGACTAAAAATGGATTTTTTTCAATGATTTATCAAAATTTCTCTTCCATCCATGGAAGCAGACGGGTAAAAAAATTCATTGAGAAATAAAATACATTTATTTAGGGAAGTTAAATGAGAGCACATGTGTGTCTCTGGCACTCATTTTTTCTTAGAACCATCTCCATTAGTCATAATAAACTTATAAATATACATGCATGTACTAACCTTCAGATAAGGATAGTACTCCCTGAGACTAGTGTCATTCATGGCACACCTGCAGTAAGTGAGAATGGTGTCTATCTTCACTGTACTTCTCTCCAGAACTGTTCTGCAATACGGGATACAAATTTAGTATCTGAGGTATTACATATTGCTCCACATATATACAGCAAATTAAAATGCATATCTAGCACAGAACACACATATCTACCCCAAACCACATCCATCGTGTCCTACAAGCTACCGGGGTAGGATCCTATACTTCTATCTGGGTCACAGACTGATTTTCACTAAATATTCACAAAATTTAATACATATCTGGCTTATCCATCACACAAATCTCCTGGCAAAAATTGCACACAAATAGAGGGTATACCAGTATGATCCCTACCTGAAGTTTTCCAGTGGATAGCCTGTGATTCCAATATGCCTGACTTTACCCATGTCTTTGCACTTCTGGAGAGCTGGCAGTGTCTCGTTGATGATGACGTCAAGACTGGGGGCAAACTCCATGTCATGTACCTATAGCAAACATGATACAGATACATGTACAGTCACGCAATGCTGAGCTGGGCATGTGTCACTGCTTATAGCCTGATCAATTTTCAGGCCTTAAAAACGGATTAGGCTTTTACCAACACTACCCACAGTTCTTTTAGCACTAACACCCATATTAACAACATACCCCAGAAATTAACCAGCACTACCGGAGCAGATGGATGTTAGTGCTAGGCATCACTTTGATGGTGCTAAATAATTGTATGACATTGTTGAATAATTTGTGGTTTTATTAAAATATATATACACTCTACCTGGGCCAGATGGAATTTTTCACGAGATATTCAGAGATATGTCTTTAGATAAACAGTCAGTCAATTGGTTCTCTGAGACCCTGTGGTGAAATCTCAAGGATAGTTACATGGCTGGTAATTGTTTGCATAATTAACCTGCTAGGTACTATTATATTTATGTGAATATGACTAGAGTTCACAAGCATTTTAATGTGAACAATACTACATATACCTGTATAACATCTATATACTCCAGTCCCAGTCTCTGTAAGCTTTCATCCACGCTTCTCATGGTTCTCTCAGCAGAGAAATCAAACATCTTGGTGGCCTCTGGCAGATAGCGTCCTACCTTGGTAGCCACGTAGTAGGCCTGGCGTGGAATGGACTTCAGAGCCTGAATGTATAATATAATATGTTCTTGCAGGAAAATGTGATTCTGTATTATTTATTTTTTTGATTGTATTTTAGTTTCTTAGGGATCATTCCCACTGAAACTATCTATCTATGTAGATCGATCCAACTCCGTGGGGACTCTCGCTGAATGCAATCAGATTAACAGATTAACATGCCTCTTCCTGTTTCCAGTGTACTCGTATAATCACAAGCTTTTCTGTAATTCTGCTCAATGCCAGAGGGAGATATGTTAACCTGTTACACTTATTGCATTCAGTGAGAGGCCTGTTAAACTGATTGCACTCAGTAAGAGTCCCTGTTGAATTGGATTGACTGAATGATAATTTCAATGGGAAGTTGATAACTAATTTAAGCAAATCACCTCAGGAGTGGGTGTTTGGGATAGGGTGCCCACGGATACCATTCCAAAGGGGTCTATATGTATGACATATAAATCCAGAGAAGTTCCACATCATAGACCAGTATACCTTATCTCATTAAGTTGTTGTTAAATCTTTTTTTTTTTTTTTTTTTTTTTGCAGCTGACCAGGCAAAAATCTTGACTTGCATAATGAATTGTTGGGCAATTTTTGCACTCTCTACTGTCTTCATTTCTTGGCAAATTGTAAAAATAGGTGCATACTTGATAATCAATGTTACAGCAGTTAATACTAGCAAATCACAACATAAAGTGATTGATTAACAATTATATGATCAGATCCCATGTTTAACTTAATTAGCAATCTGGGCATCTGGTGATGTCACTCAGACCCCTTTCCTACAGACCCCATCAGTCTAATTATGTGTGCATTGACCTAATTTTAGGACTCTGGCTAAGTGCAATTAACTTACTTAAATAAATGGCACGCCTCCTCTTGTTTCTAACCTACCCATATTCATATAATCACCAGCTCTTCTGTATGCCACTTAAAGCCAGAAGGTGGCATGTCATTAATTCACTTGAGCTAATTGCACTCAGCAAGAGTCCCTGCAGAGTTGGGTCAATCCACCTAGACCAATGGTGTCTATGGGAATGGGGCCTTCGACTTTTTGTGGTTTAAGTTAGACCATTTGTGAATGCGACATTTATCCTAACCTGTCCCAGTACAGTCTCAGCTTTCCCGTGTCCGTACCATGGGGCACAATCCAAATAATTAATCCCCGACTTCAGGGCCACTTTCAGCACCTCATGGCTCTCTTTGTCATCTGTCTGACGGAAAACACTACCAAATGCAGAAGTGCCTACAAAAAATAAATAAATAAATAAATAAATAAATAAATAAATATACAGTACATAATATTGTTTATTATACCTAACATCATTCAATTACCAATTAATTAAGATTCTTAACTTTTGTTTTTGGCATGTGAAATAAAGCTGCTAATTAAATCTGTTAAAATGAACAAAATGACAACAAAATTAAGAAAGTTTAGAAGCATTCAAATGGGTCTGCATAGCCACCATATATAATTTGGTTTAGCATAGTCTGGTTTTGTAGTTATTGAAAAGTTTGGATGATGTGCATGTTTCAAATCAAATTATAATTAGACAAAAGATCAAAGTGAATATAAATTAACAGTAAATAAATAAATACATTAAAGGAAACTTAATGAGAGCTAATTAGCTTCCTCAATTTATACCTAAGCTGAGCCGTGACACATGCATGTCAGTTTTTCCCAGCTGTACATATTGCATCTTCTTCACCAAATCCACATCATGGAAGCCCTCAACATAGGTCACTGGCAAGCTCATCTTCTCTTACTACTGCTGCATGGATTAACTAGTACACACACTATGCTGTGGCCTGCAAAATAAATAAGGGTGATTTAATATTTACAGAACAGGCTGCAAGCACTTTCCAAGGACATATCTTGCAGTTCCATTGATTCCTTGCATTGTGTACGTGTTGTGGCATTGTGTGCAAATGTCAATATCACATAAATTCTGTTGTAAGTTACATATATTTATATCTTTTCTTTGCACATCCTTACCTTCAATGGGACAATGTCCACTATATATAGCCGGTGGAGATAAAGCCGGAGGCACGTTGAATAATCGTGTTTAATCTTTGAAAATTTAGGTCAGGATTTATACGTACCTCTTCACGTAAATAGGGGCGAGCATTGTTGTAGTTGGGACCAAGTGTCAAACGAGGGCATGAGGAAGTAACAGCACAACAGTGATGATTGCGGTAGTTGTGACTGAAATCGACCCGTGAGTGTGGTAGTTGCGCTTCGAGTGCTCGGCTGTAGTGATTTTCTGCTGAACTGTCGTCATATAACGGCGTGGTTGGAGCATCGCCTAACAAACCGTGGAATTATAAGGGAAAAGAAGCTTATATATACTTTATATAGATAGAGAAAGTTAATCGAGAATCCGGAAGGAAAAATGCCGACAATAAAAGAAGAAGACGCAGACAGCGGGCTAGATCTTACAGGCAGTGCACCGAATGTCGGCTCCCAAGAATCGGAACCAAAGAAAGATGACGACACGGTTACTAAAAGCCCCGAGAAAAAGACTCTTGCTAGACCTCAGGATGTCGAAGCAGACGATGACGACGAGGAATTAGATGAGACTTTGACAGAAAGACTAATCGGTCTGACTGAAATGTTTCCAGAAAGTGTACGTAATGGAGTTGGGTGGATTCTGGAGAATTCCTGGGACGGAGTCAAGTCCGCTTACGGATTCAGCCGGAAAGCTTTGTGGGTCGGCATGGTGACTGTTCTGATAACTGTCGTGCCAGCGCAGTTAGAGTTGGAAAGGATGAACATGGCGAATCAACAAAAGCAGCAGGAGCGACAGATGTTGCTGGGCCCTCACGCCGCCTTTTCCAGCAGTAATGTCCCCCAGAATGCGATGCCAATGATGGCAATGCCTGGCGGGCCTCCTCCGCCTCAGTGAACAAATATTTGACATTCAGAAGATGTAGTAACAAATACAGTTTAGACAGAAAAAACATTTGCACCTATTTAATATTTTGATTATTGATGATTTGACCAGCAAGTGTTGTTTGAAATGAGTTTCCTTATTTTCCTTCAGCACTGCTTACTAGTAGTCAGGACGTATTTCTTTGGGTAAAATATCTGAGAAAAAGATGTTGTACATATGTTAAACTTTCAGTCGGGTCATGGACTTCAGTTCAGAGACGGGAGACAAAGATGGAAGGCAACGGTCATGTCTTTATTGTTTGAATTGCCAGTGACAAGACAAGTGCTAGTAGTCAAGACAAAAAACATTAGGCCTCAAGATTTTGTAATTATACCAGACTAACTGTAATTTCGAGAAAGCTTTGCTCTTCAATATCACCATTTCATGAGAGGGAACTATGCCATTAGTTTTAGGAGACAAGTCCCTAAGATCTAAGATACTTTTGACAGTCATGTTAAAAATGTCCAGTTTAACTCAACTCTAACTCGGCCTGGATGGAAGATTTTCAGATAGATTCACCTATATTTCTGGACCATGTTTTTTTCCAATTTTCTGGTAGTAGGAACTTGTTCCAAAACATATGTTCATAGTGTTTGAAAATCCCATTTGTTCCTTTTCTTTTTTTTTCCAAATTTCTCTAAATTTAATTAAAAGGGCATCTAAATAAAATCTTTAAAAATTAATTTTTTTAGTTTTATCATTTTTTGCAGTAAGAAGGCAATTCCAGCATCATTTGTTGACTTTATGAATTTTATGTTGACTTATAATGTTTGGATGCAAAACTCATTATTCAAGATTATTAAAAATTAAAAAATAATGGGAAAACAATTAACAAGAAGCACCATATATTTATTGCACAATAAGCAAACCAGATGTAAGTTACAAAAATAAAGCTGACTGCATAACAAAATGTTGACAAAAAGGACATTAACGAAAGTCTTTGATTGTCGAGCAATTCAAATTGAACTTCACGTCACTGATAATCATGCTTTGGGTCTTCAAGCACCCCAGATTTTTAAAATTTGCTAGACAATGACCTCTGCTATCAGTATTCTAATAGCAATAAAAAAGGTGTGGTTTTGCGTAGATGCATCTTGTCACACTGACTACAACATCGGTTAAACCGTAAGAACACTTTTCCAACCAGAAACTATTTCACAAAGTGTAATTAGAGATTGTGACCTAACTTTGCCTTATATCAGTAAATGCATGACAAGTTTCATAAGGAAAATATTACGTAGTCCTTGCTTAAAAGAAATTCATATAACAATGACACATATATTTACTTTAAAAAATAAATTTTAAAAAAAGTACGATGCATTCAATAAAATATACAATAACTTACTCGACTAGTTGTACATCATCTTACATTCGTTACATGCAATTCAAATACAAATGCACTGCACATATTGTATGTAACTATTCTACTGGATATTTTAAATATTTCCTACTTTCATAATTCCTATGATTGTCCTGCATGCCCCGAGTATCAGAGTCTATTAGACACCAGAATTTCATATCAGCATATCTTAGTGTTGCCAGCAGTATTCTGATTCTCGGGGTATTCACTGCTCTAAGTAGAGGAACTACCAGGATGTTGGATGAATATTGGCCTCTTACTATGACCATAGGTTGGTTAAGTGTAAAACTTATTTCCAATATGCAACTATCGTTCCATGTAGATTGCTCCAACTGACTGGGGACTCTTGCTGAATGCAATCAGATTACCAGATCAACACCCCTCATCATCTGCTTTTCTGTATTCTCCTCAATGCCAGGATGGGCGTTTATCTCTTAGCTTGACTGCATTCAGCATGAGTCCCCATCGGATCGATCTAGGCAGAACAGGTTTAATTGGGAATGAGACCCTAAGCATATGTCCCTACCCCCCCCCCACCACCACCCCAACCCCATTTCTACACTCTTCATGCTTCAAATTGTTTATATAATACTACCATGCAAGACATGTTAATTAATGGACCCTAGAAAATCTAGTTTATACCTTTAATTCAAAGATCCTGGGTGTTGACCTTTTAGTTTTCACATGCAAAAATTTTTGTGGTTCTTTGGTTTTGAACTCTCTGACATAAATACTGTATGCATGTAAGTAATTGCACAATTTATTTACAGAGAAAGCATTACCTGTTTCTCCTCCTCTGACCCCACCCATTCAACATTATTGCAATGCTCCTCTTTTAACCCACCCCTACCCCACCCCCTACTCAACCAAACATTTTACATTAGCACGTTGAGTTTTCAAATTTAATACATGTACATGTATAGGCTGCAAAAGACTTAAGTATACAGTGTAGTATCACACTTTGCATGGCCATGCATGAAAGACTATCACATCAAAGTGACAGTACATGAACTTTATTCTTAGACCCAATATTCCCATAACTAGATTGATCTAGTGGGAACAGTCCATCTCTGAGGGGATTCTCGCTAGATTGCACTCATCTTAAGCAGCTCTGATGTCTGGCACTCCTACTGAAGCTGTTCGAGGGGAATTAAATATCGTTTAGCAGCTGCAGTAGGCATGCCATGCAGACTGCTAAGCCACTTTAGCTAAGTGCAATTTAGCGAGAATTTCTTCGGAGATGGACCGATCCCGCTAGATTGATCTAGGTATGAGAATGGGGTCTTAGTCCATGAGCTTGTTTATTTTTAAATCCAAGCACCTGCTCTTGGAAGCTGATCAATACTCTTAGCAGTTGTCATGGTTACGCTGACCTTCTTGATATGTCAATATTAACATGAAAGCATATGGCATAGAGATAATTGAAAACTGTGGCAAGGAAAGCAAACTCTCAGCAAACAGATGATTGACACTGCTTTACTGACCAATCACAACAGGTTAAACTTAAAACGTCAGCAAACAGATGAAGGATACCACTTCACTGACCAATCACAACAGGTTTAACTTAAACCCCAATTTTTTCTAAATATTCATCACACATACAGTTCAAAATGGAATCTACAAAGAGACATCCATCATATCTTAAAATCTTAAACCTCGTTTGGAAGAGTTTGAAGCAGTCAAGCTATCTGGTACCGTAAACAGGTCTAAGTTGAACCCAATGTGAACAGCTCCCATGCATCACTGGGCAAATTTGTGTGCCTGGACTGTTTACTTCCAGAGAATTAACTCCGACTCCACACAATTTTGGAAAAGATCTGTCAGCTCGCTGGACTTTTCTGGCTTATAATCTTGAAGAAATTCCTCCACGCCCTCGATACATTCCTCCTGCAGCTGGTGCAGAAGTGACAGCCTCGACTCGAGATCCTTCGCGCTTTTCTTCAGACCTAACGCATGTGACGCGTACAATTTGTGGACGCGGTCCACCGTCTCTTGGAAGCGTGGAGACTGGCGGGCAGGGTCCTTGTCACCATAGTCGGGGGATTTGGTCAACTCCCCAAGCTGAAATCACAAGTTTGGTAATATATGCATGTGACGTTTTTAATTAAAGCATCTCTCTAGTTAACGCCATTATTTTGTTTTTTAAATGATTTTACCATTTTTTAAGTACCAAGAAAATTACACTTATTACATTACATTGTTGCCAATGCACTTACAAACTATCATCAGATTTTGCTACAAATAAATTTTTTGGGAAAACAAAATTATTTCATCAATTTTTTTTCTGTAAAAGATTCAAGTGGCCTATTAAAAAAATCCTAGAAACACAAGCACAGAAGGTGCGCAGCCATATTTGGGGTGTCCAGAGAACATTTTTTATATTTGTTTAACAAATATCAGGGTTTCTGGATAAATCTGGAAATTTTTAATTTTTCTGGTAATTACCGTATCCCCCAGAACCACCTACCTTGATGTCTGGGCAGAATACAAAAGGCTTGAAGAAGGATTTGTCAGGGAATGGGGTGGCAGTGAACCAGTGAGTGCAGGGTATTGTGGCACTTGGTGGTGTGAGAACGGACACCATACTGCCCGCTGTGATAATCTTCTCTCTCACAGCACAGATACCACTGTCCTCGTCTTTCAGCACTTGAAACATACTGCTCAGGGAAAAGTTACCTGAAATGAAAAGTCAAAGTCAAATGCAGATCAATGTGGTGTATAGTTTCCAGTGTATATGCTGGTCCCTACAAAACCAAGTATCAGGTCAGGAGAGTATTTGAAAGGGAAAAAAAACATAAAATGACAGACAGTCCATTAAGACAATTAAATTTTAACCAAGTCTTGCAAAGATCATAAAAAAAATTTAAGAAAATTTCATAGCCTTAAATGTATAATTTAATTGCACATATCCTGTAATTAAGATATATACCTCCCTCTGCATATTTCTCCATCAATTCCTTCCCACATGTCAAGCGGCGCTGCGGCTCAGCAATGGGAGGTAGAGGGATGGTAGGCGGGATAGCATAGGCCTTGGCGAAGTCCAAGGGTCCGTCTTCTGGTTTCCAGTAGCCATTTTTCTCAGCGTGTTCTTTGAGTCCTGCAGACATGGCATCTATCTCTGTGCCTATGGTCAATAGGTTGGAGATATTGTGGACGCCACCTGTGGAACAACAGGAACCGAGTTTGCAACTGAGTTGAGCAAGAATAACAAGTAAATGTTTTTAAAAGAAAGAGACATGTGATTTAACCATTCCCCCCTTATCACAATTTACATCTCGATGTCGGGAAGTGGGACGCATTTTTTCATGAGATTGTGTCAAATAACCTCCACAGCTTACCATATAGAGGCTCTGTACATGTGCTAGACAGATAAGTTGAAAAGAACTAGAGGATTAAAAATTGCTGTCTATGGGAGCAATCACATCGAGAAGAGCTGAAGTCTAATAAGGCTGCAACCTTAGTATGGCGGACCTACATGAAAGGGAAACCGCTTAATCCTGTAATGGTCTCTCCGCCTCACACACAGCTCCCCAGGCATCGCCCCTCGACCTGTCGAATTGTGCCCCTGCAGGGGAGGCGTGTGAGAAGCAGAGAGACCATTAATGGATTAAGCAGTCTTCCTTTCATGTAGGTCCGCCATATAAGGTTACGGTCTTACTAGACCTCGGCTGTTCTCGATGTAAATGCTCCCTATGGTGATCAGCTCTGCACCTTTAGATTCCATGAAACTTCCATGTGCAAATACATATATGTAATTATATATATATACTCACTGGTCACTTTCTTTGCTGCCCACAGCTGACCAGCCGTCTCCAGCACCCAGGCCTCTGTGCGGTCAACTATCAGGAAGCTGTTGTGATAGGTAAAGTTCTGGTGGTCAGGGTCCTCGAAGCACATTCCCCCTTGACCATACTGCTCCAGTAGACCACTGACCACCTTCATGGCGGCCTCTGCGCTGGCTGCCCTCTCTAGTCCCAGTCTAAAAGATTAAACTGGAATTCATGTTGGATATATCTCATGCTTCTGGTCTCCCACCCATTACCCTGCTCGCTGTTTATTATAATCATACGTTATAGTTATCAGACAAATCAAAGAGAAGAATAATACTTTATAGATAGGGCAGTCCTAACTTTAAGACAAATGCAGCTTAATTCCCTAACAGAAATTTCCTATAGGGTCCTACAGGAAGTCATGATTGGCTGAAAACCCTATAGCATCCTACAGGACATACAGGTGTATGTCCTACAATGTAGATAGGAATACTATTGAACTTCCTATAGTTTTCCATCAGCCCAAAGATTCCTGTAGAATTCCCATGGAGTCCAATAGAGTCCTATAGAGGTCCTATAGGCAGTATAGGGAATTTTTTGTTAGGGATGGCCCTTTTCATACTGAACATGATACATGTACTTCAGTGCCACTGGCTGTACTGCACTTTGAGAGAATTTGATCAGTCTAGCTGACCTCTCAGAGCTAGAGTACAGACTGTATCACTAGAGTATACCAGTCAAAGTGAAAAGGACAGTCTGGTTGTGATCAAGGTCAAAGGGATAGTAACTCTTCGTATGAGAACTATATTTCAAAATAAAAACATTGCTGTAAACAACTTATAGAAGTATAACATATTCTGTTTCACCACAAAAACGGCAGATCGATATAGCTATTGTTCTGATATCTGAGCTGGTCTTTAGACCACGTGACCTCCATAGATGGCTATACATTACTCTGTTAAAATCTCTTAAGAGATTATTACAAAAAAAAAAAAAAAAAAAAACAGGGACTAACATTGAATGTAGAAATGGATTCATTAACCATTGTTAAGTATGGGAAAATTGTTGTTTACTCAAGGAAAATTAATTTTTTGGCCAAAACGAAGAGTTATTATCCCTTTAAATTTCACCTGACAAGATCCATCCCTAGCAATCTCTCCGTGGAGTCATCTGGTCCTTGCAACTTGGTGAACACTGCCTCGTTCCCAATACAGACGCCATGTTCATTGGCGCCCATCTCAGCGCCCCACATCCAGGCTGGCTTACTTAGGGCCACGGCATGGGTGTGAGCAACTTGGTCTATTTCTATGTACGTGCACTGGAAATATTCAATTTTGTCTATTGTCTTCAAACTTATAGAATGTTAAGATTTTTCTTTAAATTCCAATACAATTAAAGGTACTGGTATGGCAGCTACAGATATATCTAAATATTTTTCAACTTCCATTTACTTAAAACCAAAAAATTTATTAATAGAAGCAAAATATGCTATTCATTCCAGTCTAGAAAATCAAAATTTATTGGAGTCACACACACACACACACACATTCAGAGAGAGAAGTTTACCTTCAGCTTGGTTCCTTCAGCATGGTCAGCAGCAGGGCAGTAAATGAATTCCTGGACTTCACTCCTGGGGCGGTCAGAATTCTTCCCATAAATGATCAACCCATCCCTAGTGGCTGGTGGCAAGGCAACAAAGGAATCACAAGACAAGCTGGCCAGATCTTCTGCCATTCCTAGAATAATACCAGATGTTCTACCCAATTATAAATAGCCAGGCCATGTTATAATATTCAGTTACTGATGGTTCTGCACATGGCCAAACTCTGTAATCCATTACAAGATATCCAGTTCCCAATAGTCGTGTAGAAACCTCTTAGTTTTTTTAAAACCAATGCTTTTCCACCATCTTACACATTATCTAGAATTTATATGAGCAGATACATTGGGATCTATACCTGAATTACCATTTCTATGGCATTTAAACGAGTTGGTATTTGCAATATCATGAAATATTGGTGGAAATGCAACTCACCATTTCCTAATGGGTTGCATGTTATTTTTCACAATCTGGGCCTTTTCTTCTGGCCATTTTGGTGGAAGCACTGAGCATATGATGCATATTAATTTATCCACTGCTGAAGATGTCATAGGAATCATATCTAATTTTGCCCCTTTAGCCAACACTGAAAAAGGGGGAGGGGCTTGGGCCACTTACCAAACAAAACAAATTGCAAATTCAGCCTTTATCCCTCACCACAAAGGAGAAAAAAAATGATCAAAGGCCAAAGGCCATGAAGATTTCTGGAAGTTGACCTATTAGCAGTATGGTTTCCAAGTATTTTGTTACTATGGAAGAGGGTGAAAAGGGGATGGAAGTCTTGGAAGCTGGCTTGTTCTGCCATCACACAAATTATATAGACCTGTACGTATCAATATTGCATGTACCTACAATGTATACCCACGTACTGTATTTGACTAATGTGAATTCAAGCAATGTAATCTGTATTGGTATTCAACTCCCATACTTCCTTCACAGGAAATTACTTCTATGCTCCTAATAATGTATACTCTTCTACAACCAGATGCAATTAACATCTACAGGTAGATCTGATTCAGCAATTAAGCACGTGTGGGCGTATGTGATTGACACAAAAACATTCCTCAATATATAATATTGATATCAACTTGAAGTAATTTGAAGTTGTTGACACCCAATCATCACCTGATGTGTGTCAGAAAAACAAACAATGGCTGATAGTGATACGTCTCATTCATTATCATTGCAGGCCAAAAAGGCAGAAAGGCCAGATCGAAAGGCTAGAAATTAGCCAGGCACCCAATTTACCCCATATCTGTGCAAGTCAGATCTAGAAGACCTTATATATCGTTACTGTTAGATTTAACTATTTTCCCATAGAACGTTTTAATGAGGATATTATCATAATTCAGAACAAATGTAGGCGTGCATATGGGCGACTGACAGCCAGTAGTGGGAATGGAAAAATTTCACCAGCAACCGGGTCATATATCACTTTCACTTTCTATGCGTGAAGCAGGGATGTAAGTTACAATGTTCGCATTTTTTTCATTTAAAAAATAAAGAACGAATACGTCTGTTAATCTCACCAAATTGCTACTCACCTGCGATCTTATGACGTAATGCTGTGCTATAAATTGTCTGCAAGAATTTCTACCCACAAACAGCTAGAACTATTTCCGGGGTCTCTTGACAGCTCATGCCGACCTTTTTACATTAACCTAATTACTGGTATCACTGCGCATGCCCGAGCTTTGTCTGTCTGTGCGTCCTTTCAGCTGGTGTTGAAACGTGAGGGTCACTCGTAGCACAGGGTTCTCAGAAGTTCAAAAGTATGGCCCTCTTTCGTGTTGTTGCGAGACGATTTGGTGCGCATTCAAAGGTAGGCGATTGAGATGAAAATGCGAATGAAAATCGTGTGGATGTTGGATTGTAATGCCGCCTGTGGGAGCTACAAAGTTTTGAATGTCTTGTACTTGTTGACACCTATATTTTACCTTGGCTGTCGCCGGCCGGTTTTCCGCGACTTTCCGGTTGACTGTTTTTGTAAGATTTTGAAAGTGACATCCCCCACTACTGTTATAGAGTGAAGGAGACATGTTATTTTCCGTATCTGCCTGCATATTCGGCCTTTTTATCTCTTAGTTTTTATTGATTTTTATCTCAAACCCCAGACTAATTTGGACCCAGTCAAGGTCAAAACCACAATTTGTCATAATGGCATTATTTATGCGTTCGCATTGCCATGGGAAATTGTCAGATATGGATGAAATTCTCTATGCACTACTTATTTTTCATTTTAAGGGCTCTTTAAAAATCTTTAGAGAATGTTGTTGGAAGAGTTTTATTTGCTCTGTATCTGTAGCTCTATATGTATGACTTTGATGGTGCAGAGTCCAAAACTGGTGCTATTACAGGGGTACAAGCTTCTAGCACCCCTTTTTTGCCTTAAAGGTATAATTGTCAGTAGATAATAAATTCACTACCTCAGTATTAGGACTATTTTTTTTCAAATAGAAAATGTGATGAGCAATATTATTATATTTTGCAGCAATTTCTCCCTAGTTCCTCATTTGCATCAAGACAGTTCCATGACTCCACAGTAAGTATACTAACTTTTCGTTTAAATTTTTATTTGAAAAAAAAAAAGATAAATTCACACATTTATAATGTGAGGCATCAGTTTTAACTTTGCAGGGTTTGAAAACTTTAGGCCTTATTATTATATTTTTTAGATATCTATTATTACAACTATGAAATGTATTTATTCTGTTAAAGTCAGTTTGTGACTGACTAGATGTTGAAGCGCTTGTCCATAAAAAATATGAATGTGAATAGGACAATTTTAATAATAATATAAGCCATCTTTTGCAAAGAACTCGGGGCTCAATTTCTTATTCTTCATTTTAATTGCAAATGTAAATGTTGTGAAATACTTTCTAATCACATTGGTTATCAAATGATGGCTTTACATGAACTGGCACATGGTTTACTTGTGATTTCTGATCTCATATAATTGAACTGCATAATGCATATGTCCCAGTTCTTGTCTAGAATCTCGCTAGACTCAAGTTAAGCTGTCTGCAAAGTTTAAGTGACCTGGTTACCTGTGTGTAGTCATTACCTTAACAATTACCATAACAAAACCTCAGACTGTAATTTAAGTGTCGTTTTATATGTCACGTGCCATGGGGAAATAATCTGAAGAGACGAAAATTACATACAAATCAGAAGAACAACTAATATTATATACATGTGACTATATACATGTGACAGAGATATATGACCTTGTCAGCATCTGTTATGTCTCTGCATCTCTAAATGTAAGATATATATGAATGTATTTGTATTGTGTGTCAGAAAGTGAAAGAGGAAACCTACTCTCTGCTAGGTGACTTTTCTGAATTTTTGAAAAAAAACATTTGAAATATTTTTTTCATCAATTTATGTTGGGTTTGATGGCAATTTATTTGCTAGTAGCTCAAAAAACATATAGGCTAGGTCAAGGTGCATTGTATATATATGTTGGATGTTCTCAGGTATTCTTTTACCTGCATAGTTTTAGCTAAGTGAGGAAAGATTTAACTCTTTGGTATGCTTGAAGAGGATGTGATCTGTGAAGAAATTAAAATGCTGGAACTTTTATGTAATGATAAAATGTTCACAGGTAATTTAAGTTAAACTTATCCTAGTCAATGAATAAGACTTAATTTATCTTTCCTTGTCAGACTCTGTATTCTAATGGACAAACTGTAAGTAGTTCTGC
>NW_019776145.1:34468-103261 GCF_001039355.2 Lingula anatina | reverse complement strand
GATATATTTAGACAACTGTGAGTGATTTATATCTGTTTGGATGTTGCAATGTGTATTTAAACATTTATTAAGTGTATGAAAAAGTGGGCAATAGTTAAAAGGTGGGCGAAACATGACAAACGAAGCGTCTTTTTTCAAAGCAGATTTGCGAATAATAAAGTACTTATGATGATCTGACACTTGTCTATGTTCCTTGCCATCTTTAATTAACATAAAATATAAGACCTGCGAATTGAGGGAGCGGCCATGAAACAGCTAATAGAAAAGAGTAGTGGGTAAAGCTGACCATTGTATACACTAGCAGTACACATACATGTACAGTGTACTAGTTGGTGAACATATTAATTAGCCAGTGAAGCTACTTTCGTCACGTCACGCACCTGTCTGTCCCGGTTGGTAAATCCCTTTATCTGTCTGGGTGAAGATGGAGAGACTTTTGGAATCAAACTGCAGCCACGTCTCATTGGTGAAGGTGAGGCCGCCATTACCTATCACTTTTAACTTGAAGTCTCCGTAATAAGTGTAGTATCTGTAGACATTGACGGGTTCTATATCTCTCGGTACCTACAAGAATGGTCGTGAAAATGGTTGATATAGTATAAAAAGTTTAAATATCTGTGCGATCTCCACGTTAGAATAAACCGCTATTATTTCTCAGGGCAATTATTTCGAAATAAATTAAATATCTTAGTACATAAATAACTCAAAAGATGGATTAAGAGAAGCGTTACTTTTATCAGAATCGTTTATGTGTTCATACATATTTGGGCGTTGTGCATGTATATTGTGGAAATAAAGACGGAGGACATTCAATTTTTGTATTTCTCATACAATTGGTAATGTCGCTTTTATCAACGTCCAAGTTGTGATTTGCTTTGGGAAGATGGAAAGGAATAATATTCATGAATGTGACAACCTGATTTGCCGAAAGTCAGTTTTGTTATCAGATGGGATCGACCTATGCGGAGTGTAATGTATGCTTACAACATGTAATTATGTAATTGCTTAGTGAATTTGAGGATAATGTTATCTATTATCTTTATTTTTAATGAGCTGCACTAAAACTCTGGATAAACATACCGCAAGAGTGTAAATGCTTCTAGTACTTTTTTTCATGTATTTTACAAGTTTAGTGCAGCTTGAAGTGGTGATTAGGAGTGGTTTAATTGACTTCTTCCGTCGCTATAGTCGCCCATTTTAGTCGCTGCACTTTTAAGTGGAATATATTAAAATGTCAATAAGAACCAGGCCCTAGTTGCGTAATTAAATGATAACGCTACTTTGAATATATATTACAAATGTAATATTAGTTTGCGTGCATGTGTTTGCGCTAATGTATATAAATGGAGAGAGAGAAAGAGAGAGAGAATGAACTTAAAAGATAGAGCTTACCTGAATCGACAGTGTCCCAGATGAACCTAAAATAAAAAAGAAAAGAAAAAATATTTAGGTATTTTATTATAAGCCATTTACATTCAGAGATAAAATGCACTCAGATATGCTAAGCAAAAATATCCCATGTGAATTATTTACGTGACAGGTAATGGGTGGCAACTCCAAATGAGCGGGTGTTGTCTTATAATTTTATTTTTAATCTGGAGTACACTGTACAACAAAACTGACCCTGAATGATTTAATATTTTTTCATTTAAATTTAAGATGTGGCAAATAAGGTTAACCGCTGGTAATTTGGTGCTACATCGCCATTATCTTTAAACGATAAAAGCCTTAACAGTCATTCGTGGTTTGGAGAAAACATCAACGCTTGCTATTACATATCCGGACTCCTTGATAAAGCATACACCTTTACAGATAAAGGGAATCAAATTGGAGTGAGGACATCAATTATACTGCAGATACGGTGTCTCTTTAAAGGCATGAAGCCAACAACTGCGTGCCTTCATATACGGTACATACTATCACAGTAACATGCCACAGTCGGGACCTGCCACGCATGCAAGGTACTGGGATAAATAATAACATTTCTTCTGTTAACAAGCTCTGTTGACTGTTAGATCTCGGTTTATCTCAAACCGTCTCTTTCCTCCACATCGAACGAGTGCGAGATAAAGTATAAACCAGTTAGATATCTACAGCACTGGTATCTTCACATCAGTATTGTAATCAGGGCACCGTGGAGATAGAGGGTCATCTTTAACATTCACTTACGAACCAGAACAAGTGCCAGCAGAGCAAGACTGTTGACCGGCTTGTCTTCTTCTGCCATAAATATGCAGATCGAGGATGGATAAAGTGATAGAAAGAATGCTGTCTCAAACGCCACATAAGCCTCCTTGGAATTATACAATCCCTTCATGTTTTACGTAGACATTTTACATAATTATTAACCTATAAATAATGTCAAGGGTTTCGACGAGGGCCCGAGTGGTTTAGAGGGGTGGGGGTGGGGGTTATAAAAAGAGAAGGACGTCCGATGCATGAGCGCTATTTCAAACCGTACATCTATTACTGATGTCCTTTTACTAGATTAATTATGTGTCTGACCATGTAATTAAATATGTAATTAAATCCTTACCGAGACGAAACACTCCGACTCCGCCAGCAATTGCCGTGCCGTTTCGGTCAATGACGGCAGTAATTGTCACCGGTAAGTTCGGGGTGTCCAGTTTTAATATGGAGACGCTAATGTCGTAAGTCAAACCAGGACGGAATCTTCTGGGGGAAATCATTATGTAGGAACTGAAATATAATGCAATGAATCTTTCAAAATTGAATTCTAAAGCATTAAAGGAGGTCGTTAGTTCCGCAAATTCTTAAAACTTAAGCCGATGTTATATCGAGCTTAACTCAAGCTATCGTCGACCATAAAATCCGCATAAACAAGCACTTAAATTCATTTTGGTAATATATGGACACTTTTTAAGCTAACAAGCCTCAAAGGCGTTTATACATGTATACTAGTCCATTGTGTTGTATTTATACCAGAGCTAGGGCATTGAATGGTATAATGTTCTTTGGCACAACCCGCACGAAAACGNTAGTAAGACTTGTCGTGCTACCCACAAGTATTTGGTCAGAGATGTTTTGTCTGCGTTTTTAAGCGATGATATCTCTGATGCCAGGCGTGTTTTCAGCTATTTTCTTTATAAGAAGTGTTTCCTACACAAATCTTTCAGAATTTAGCCCTTTTCAGAGAGTTAGGGTTAGAGTTTCAAATATCGGTGTGACAGGAATTGTAGTCTTAGGAATGGGGTCTCATATAATTAATACAGGTTATGGTTAGTCGGAGTATTTGGGTTTTTGCACACAGTAGCCTACCAGTAATGGGGGACAAACATTCCTGTTACCCCGGTACATCGGTTTTACGCATGACAGTGCTTTACATTTCAAACTATTGGTCAGATAAAAACTGTAGATAGTGGGAAAATAATCAAAATAGCCGCTGAAATTTTCACAAGTCAGAGTAGACCTAGTAGGCTAACTTTGCAGGGGCGGATCCAGAATTATTTGAAGGGAGGCTCCGTTTTTAACGAATGACACCCGCAGATGCGAAGCCGACACTGCCCCCGCCCCTACTCCCTGGCAGCGGACCCCGAAAATATTTGGTATTTTAGAGGGCGAACAGTGCCATTTGGTACGGTTTAGAACTATGATTTAGCTTTAGTCAATGATTTAGCTTTTAGTCAAAATTCTAATTTGAAGAGGGGACCACTGGCGTGATTTTTTCAGAAATGGAAGGGGGGTCAGGACCCCCTGACACCCACCTAACTCCGTCACTGTTTTGAAAAATAATAAATCAACAAATTTTATTTATCAGTCCGATGTAAAATATACAGTGTACTACCGGTTACGAGTAGTACATCGCAGTATGCTGTTGAAAACTGAAACTGCAAATGTAACCTGATGTAAATGTACATGAACATATCAGTTGGTATAGGTTTATACAAAAGATGAACTTTTTTATTTTCTAATGATGCCGCTATGGTCAGTTATGATTTCGATCTGAACTTTCCTACTGAATATCTGATATTAGGCCCTTTGCTAATGTAGAGTACAATTAAGAGAACAACATGTTGAGCGCGCTAATCATACGCACTTACATGCACACGCATACGCACGCACAAACACACTCAAAATACTTGTGCATTGGGGAAATTTTTGACCCTGGGGATGACAGGATCACACAGGATCACTCAGTAAATTTCAGAAGGGAATAACAAAAATGGCAAACATCTTTTTATTACTTGGATGCACCAATTTCCTGCTCAGGTTCAAGTTGCGCAATGATGTGTGGTTATTATAATGTGAAGATCGTGTCTTCAGTGTATTAGGCACCTTTGTGAGACAAAGTTATTAAAAGAACCAAACAGCTTCATCTTACAGTACTTCCTTGTACACATGTATGATATATTTTAGCATAACAAAAAAGTTCTTGGCTGCGAGAAGAGACAAAACATATTCAGACCAAATAAATATGAATATCTGTGGTTTGTAGTAAAAATGCTTGCCGCAATGATTTTTTAAAAATAAGCCTTTTATTCCAACCCTGTATGCGGAAATTAGGTCTCTCAGTTCGTCTTACCACAGGGTGAAAAATAAAGGCAACTTTAACAATAAAATTTGTTATTGGCCGGTCAGGAATATAAAAAAACGTGGAAACTGTAAAACATAACCGCAGTCGAGGTAAAAGGTTGGGTGGTCCTTTGTGTAAAGGCAAAACATTTGCGTTTTTAGGTCATTTCGTGTATTTTGTCATTGGCGGATCAAGGATTCTTCTAATGAGTATTAGACCGAAGGGTGTATTTTTATTGTATTGAATGCAGGACACGGATTGGGCATTGATTGGTTTTGTCACGTTTTGCATGTAATATTTTTTGGGTGGGGGAGGGGGTGGAGGGTGAGTTCGTGGTTCGTGTCTCTGATGCTTTGAGGGGGATGGGGTTTGGAGAGCGTCATCAAGGTGTCGTGTAATGCGTCTTTATGCGTCGAATAAACTTTTTCTCAGATGCATGTTAATTTGCAGTCTTGTTAAGCCTTAAGATAAAATTTTATTAAAGTAAGATTAATAAGTCGGCAAATGGAATGATTTTATCGGTAGTCTCAATGGAGCCTGCTCATTTGTTACTTCCATTTTCTTCTTCGATATTGATTTCAGAATATTTCAGTTAACCATTAACATCATTGGCAGAGTAACCAGCAAAGCGAAAATCCATTCCTAATATCATTTTATTGATATAAATCGATCCAAGTTTTTTTTTAGCAATTAGTGAAAGAGTCAAAACTGCATGGCAAATAATGTTTTAAACATCGTGTTAATAAGTCCTTAAGCTTTTAACTTAAAAGTGTTGCAAGAAATCACGTATGTCTTTATTATGGAGCAATTCTGCCTTTTGTACGGTTCAAGTCTTTTCTTTGGTGGACTTAACACTGGGTTGCCCATTCGAGATTCTGTGATTTCTTTCTCAACCTAAAATAGAACGAAGAGCTTTTTTAAATAGGTCTCTCAGAAGATATCACCTTGCAAAAATCTAGGCTTATAACGTCTGTATTTACTGTACCAGGATGAAGAATATCCTACATTTGATAACATCAAGAACACCGATTTTAATAACATAATAAGGGTTAATACACGTCCGTTATAGAGAGAAAAGTGTTTCCTCTTGTACTTACTTTAGCATATTTTGCAATCTTTACCGCAAAGATCGCAAACTTCTAATTGATTCAGAACGCTGGACTGGTAGGTAGTCAACACTTCGTTACCTGAGTGTCAAGGAAATAAATAAATCGTGATATATACATGTATAAAACGTGATAATACTTAGTGAGTGGATGATAAGTAGATATGGATTTAGACAAGGATTTATAATGCAAATAACTTATACTTTTGTGATAAAATGTGATTTTTAGAGACTACATTAAAAAAATCCAAATACAACTATAACAAAGGCATTAAGCTCAACTAATTTCCAACCTTCAGCATTCAATCAATTAAATGTTATAAGGAATTCCAAAACAGAATTCAATCGTACCAGGAGAGTAGTAATCTATGATCTTGACGGTAGCAGGCTGTGTTTTTCCCACCAAGTCATTTCTGGACATTGGAACGTCAACGTAAAGTACGATAGGATCCCCCGGAATCTGGAATTAGTTGTCATTAAACTTATTTCAGACATCGCTGTGTAGTGTGTGTGTGTGTGTGTGTGTGTGTGTGTGTGCGTGCGTGAGAGAGAGAGAGAGAGAGAGACAGAGAGAGAGAGAGAGGGGTTGGCGTATAAAAACATCAGCATTGTATGAAATAGATAGCATATATTAACCAGACTTTTAGCTACTCTTATGTGGAATGGATAACATTTATAGGAGACAATGACCACGACTGTCTTGAAAATTCTTTGTTTATTGGAAGCGGTTGAATTGCTTTCAGTTGGACGTGATCAGCAATAAATTTTAAACCAAGAAGGTTATACAAACACATCATTTGAAATCTTACCGAGTCAAAGTAAATATTGACGATGCGTTTTTTCATTTCCACTTTTTTAACAAGAATATTATCCTTCAGTGACTGAAGTTCTGCCTCGAATCCTCCTGGAACCTGTACTTGAAGCAAAGCCATTCCAGACATTTTCCCCTTAAGATAACTACAATAAATAAATAAATAAATACAACACAATTACAAATAAAATACAAAACAATAAGTAGATATATAAGAACGACAAATTAACTGAAAACACAAAATAAAGAAAAGAACCAAAAACTTATTTCAAAACATCAATGGTGTAGTTTTAAAGTTATATCTGAAGTAAAATAATACAAACACTGAAGCATAAATACCTCATGTAAATTCTGAGTTTCAAGAAGTTTTGAGTTTCTTCTACTATCGTCACATTGAGCATAAACGATTTTTCTCTGGCTTCCGACTTTACGTTGTATCTTGCAGTCACCTGGATCCAAAGAATGAATAAACATATAAATGATGAAAAAAAAAACCGATACGGTGGGATGGAGATAAAATGGCGATTTTTTATTACGCACATGAGCTATCTTAAATGCCATTTACAATTACTTAAGAGAAGAAAACAAGAATGATACAACCTGAATAACTATTATGTGACATGTTTTTTTTTGTTAATTTTTTTCAAATATTCTAATCACCTGAAGCAAGGCCGAGCCATGTCCATTGGCAGAGACCTGTACCTCACTAGCAACATCTGGAAGCTGAAAGTGAATCATAAACAGTTAAATTCAGGCTCTTTCTTAACATTATTTTAAGACGATTATTTTTATTTCATTCTCTACGAGATAACATGTCTAGTACGTGTGACTTTGTGTGGCTTTAAAATGACTTCCTAATTTCTATTTATGACATTAATGTTAAAGTTGAAGAATTATAATTGTTTTTATTCAATTTCATTTCCTGAAGTGTTTTACAATGCGATGTGATTTCGTGACTTCTTAAAAAATGTGAATTATATGTCTGAAGTATGTGTGTGTGAGTGCGCGTAAATAATAATAAGCACAGATAAATAAAATAAATAATACACCCACCGAAGAATCTAGAGGTTGGGGCATAACAGTTGCCAAATCGTCACCATAACTTCATTACAAATACACAAAAAAACAATGAGAGAGATTTACTCACTTCGGCCATTTGAAGAACCATGGCGTTATTGTCATTGACCAAGAAATTTCTTGAAAACGCCCCGGTGCTGACCTCGATGTTCAGGTCCCTGGTTTTGGAGTACAGAGCCCCGTAATTAGTCAGAGCGGCTAGCGCAGTTACTGTGTCCTAAAAAATAAGACAGATCTTTCTGTTTAAAATTTAAATCAGATTTAATCAAAAAGACAAAGTACTCGTAGCATATTAAAACACAAATCAGCCAAGAGGGTCCCATTGGGTGCTAAATCACACCATATTTAGCAATGGTGTGAGAGATGACTCAATTCCCCATTAGCTTATTGCGCTGTGCCAATAAACAGGTAATCTTTAAGACTACATGCAGCAGCACATATTTATCCCTGGTGACAATTTGAAAATGAAAACCAAAAAATGTTTACGATACAAAAGGGCATCCGATTCGTTCGCAGCATGGACCATCACTTACCTGAGTGGAACCAAAACCACCGTAAGAGTTCTGCTCCGTCACCAGCCATTTCAGGATAGGGATCCCTGCATTGGATTCGTTCTTCAGGCTGTGGACCATGAGGGCATAAGCGGCCGTCTCCACCTCCTGTGTGGGCGGGTTATAACAGTAGCGGTATCGACAGCGGGGCGTGTCGCTGATCTGCCAGTACTTCAGCCCACCTGGGAATGTGATAGAAACGAGTTGGACACTGGCGTCTGGGATAATTTCACATCCGAAACATTAATAAAACAAGTTTTCTTCACCTGATCAGCTTATGAGTACCCAGTATCAAAATAACAAGTAAACCACATTACCCCAGGTTACGATTTTCACTTCCCGCATGTAATGTAAGCAGCAGAGTTAATAGAGAGCTTTCGCACCTGCACGTTTAGGCGACCGACTACATTTAGCTATCCGTAACCGTAAAATGACCAACGTTTATTTTTTCGTGATTTCGCAGAAAGACCCGGTTAGCTTTTACGGATAGTCGAATTGCACAGTAGGCTGAAACATGTTTCACGTGCTGTAAGCAGAGACGTTCAATTAGGACATACGCCATTGGACAGGTTAGATAATTTTAGAATGGTCTTCCATACGCAATTTATGGAGATCAGGTGTAACGAAACTCAGGGTCCGTGTAGCAGAAAGTCCGCCCCCCATATAGTTAGATTGTAAGGGTTAATTGGCCTGACCTTAGTGGGTCAAAATCTAGGCCGAGGCTCACCTGTACAAGTGAATGGGAAGCGGACTCTCTGTTATAGGGGAATCTCTGTCACGTTACACTGGTCTTCTGGTCAACTGCAATACCTGTGTGTATGGCAATCAGACGAGTCGGTACTTTTAACTAGATCCTCCCACCTTGGAGAACTATTTAGCATGAACTGTACACGTATACATTGTGTGTATGGAAAATTAAAGGGTAGAATGTAAAATTTATACCGCAAGCAAACATTTATTTTATTGAAATCTTGAATAAAAACCAATGTTTTTTTAACAAGATTCAGCCCATGTGTATCTTGTAGGCAGCAAGAGCATGGTATGTCAATTCAGTTTCTCATCTCCATCATTTGTTTGTCTTTCTCAATTTGAGCTTCTGGCTCTTTCTTTTCTAATTCAAGGCCTTCTTTCTCGAAGGTTTGTCTTTTAGGTAACTGACGTAATCTGCTGATGAATCAGTACGGCGCTTCTTAAGAGGCGGCATGTTGTCCCAATTTTCAGCTGAAAAAATAATCGTGTCACCAATTAATGCAGCGTCAGTTTTTGATACTGATATAATGAATATTAATCAACATTTGCTATTAGAGACAATTACATGTATAGAAAGATGTGATGTCCTTATTTTTATTTATTATTCATTTATTCAAATACACAAAACAGGACGCCATGTGACTTTCGAAACAAGGCTTCATAAAATTTGCATTAAAATTCAAGGAGACATGTCCTATCAGCTAAAGAAAAAATCGAACTACTAGTAGTATCTTACTAAACGGAACTTACCTTACGGATATCCTGCGTCTTATGCGTCAACTGCAGACGGTTAATAATTAGTCTACAGACCACTTATAAAAATATGTGTACTCGTAACAACTGCTCGCAAAATGATGACCTAACAGTCTTATCATACGATCAGTCACGCGTGCGGAAGGCCAGTTCTGACTGCCTTGTGGTCAGTGGAAAATGCCATTTTTACGGGTAAAATCTATATTTCAATAGTATCAAAAACATAGACACAAATGACGGAGACAAAATGTTTCACGTATATTGCAAAAATGAAATATCCAATATGATTTTAGCAGAGAAACGATCAATTTTGAAAGGCTTGATTTCAAAAAATTATGCTGATTTGTCAAACCGTTTTTCATTGACGGATAGCAATCTAGCCGCGGATAATGTTCTCTCTAACCGTATGTGTACACGTCACTAGACAGCAATATATGATGACCTAAACGTAGTCGTCTGCCTAAACGTACAGGTGCGAAAGCTCTCTAATATTTTAAAACGACTAAGATTAAGGCAGAGGCTAAATACGCCCGTCTAGTATCACTGTTCACGGTACTGAAACTCAGAGTAGTATCTAAAATGTGATAAACACAAGTGTGCCTATGGGAAGGCGGGGGCTGTGAGTCAACCTTTACCAAGAAATACATTCAAATAAGTGCAGAACATCCCACATTAAATCCAGTATTTGCTTAAAATAAGATCACTCTGCTATCACTTTAAACAAATGTGCACTTGCGTGGTCAAAGAGATACGTTTAAATCCATCAATGAGAAATAAAGACTATTAACATAATTATCAAGTGGTACCCTTAACGAATCACATTACCTTCAACAGTGGCCAGTGCGTTGAGCTTAGTCCAAGCCTCTCCTGCCCTTGGGCTCTCTGCGAGATGTAGAGCGTAGGAAACGATGGCAAGCGGATAGGACGTATTCAGGGAGTCGATCTGAGATTCCAGATACCTGACAGCACTGTCCATAGCAGCATGAAATTCCAACCAATTAGCCTGAAAAGTGCGATTTTGTTATCAGTATAACGCTTATTTTGAGTGTCTTGTCTTATACAGGCATGGTTGTATTTCAGTGCGGCGTGTTAACGTTTTTAATTATGCGATTCAAAGTTATTATTACTTTGTGTACCTTTGTGACATTGGTTATATCCATAGTTTTTCAAATAAGCATCTTAAGTTCCTATGCCGCAATGGTCTTTTTATTCTTCCTACTTACGTTAACCAGATCGTCATTTTCTTTCAGAGCGATAAGGACGAAAGCAGTGAGAGGAATATTTCTACCAGACCCTCCCTGAAATATCCAAACCGTAGATTGTTCACATATATATATATATAACGTATATTTTACACAGCTTTGTATGCATACAGGTTTTTTAAAATAATTAGTCAAATTTAAGTAAAATACTTATATTAGGCAACGCACAAATGTCGTTTCCAGCGAAACCGGCGTATATACTGTACATGTACATCAACGTTCTGAGAAAGAGGGATAGATTTTTAGCGCTGCAGACAGGGTGGTTTGGTTAAAACACTCAATTATATGTAAACGGTGCATGAGGACCAACTTTATTGATGTTATTTTCTACGATGACAAAATGTATCGATTTTGAAAACAATAGATCGGGATAAACACTCTAAAATCATTTTTCGAGGTGGCCACGTGTGAATTAGCTACAATTGAACAGATAAATCGATGCGGAAGACTGTAAAAAGTTTGTGGTTTTCGAAATATTTTTATTTTCACAAACCTGCAGATATGTGTTGTAAATATTGCCAATCTCCGGGAAAGATCCTGACGTGTTCTGTTTGCCGATCAGGTAGCCCAGACCTTTACGGAGAACTTCGCCATCAACATAAACAAATTCCTTGGCCAGGTGGATAATTTTCATAACATAAGCTGTCACCCTGGTTGACGAAAGTGTTCGGTATGAAATGTGGCGCTCAATGTAATGTTTAAAATGTGGCAATTAAATCAAACATTGTATCTCAGCCATTGTTTTGCATAATTACATGTTCATTAAAGATGCATTTGAATATACCTGTAAAAACAACATATCAAATGGTTTAATTCCTAAAATCAAATATGACTCCAGAGCGATACATGGAAACGCCCTTCAGCGAGCACGTTTTAACACAAACGTTGATTCTCAGATAGTCCACAATATATATATAGAAACAGAGCAGCTAGACCTTATCTTTTTACAAAGCAGACTAGTAATTATAACCTAAACCCTGGCTTACCACGTGCTTCCAGTTTCCCCCCAAAATCCGAAGGAGCCATCATTATTTTGAAATTTCATCTCACTAAGTATCCCTGGAATAAAAACACGTACCCAGTCATTTCTAACATCAAACTGCTATTTAATATCACCCATAACATTCTCTCCCGGGATCTCTGCTAAATTAATCATAAATTAGAATCTTGCAAAACAAAATGACACCTTGGTTTAAAATAAAAATTAAAATATCCCCAGGCGCATTTTGTAGTTACATAATGCATGGAAAGATTCAAGATACACAGGACACAGCGTGAAAAGAGGCGTCACGTGCCATTAATATCATACATCACAACTGACAGAATAAATGAACAAGTCATTAAAGCCCACAGCTCAAACATATTCGTCCTGTCAACCTACCTTTCTCTATGAATCCTAACAACATGTCCTTCTTCTCTCCTGTCAACAGCCCCACTGCCTTTAGGTACTTGGCGACATAAACGTCCAGTGCCAGGGCAGACACCGTCTGCTCGCCGCATCCGGTAGGAAGACGGATCAGGTTGTCCAGGTTGCCTACTATGTTGCCAATTAGATCGCCTACGCATTGGATGAAACGCAGAAGTATTCAGTTATGCGTTTTTACATTTCCTATTTAATCTATTTATTCGGTTATTTATTTTTAACAAAGATAAAACTTGGCTTTCCCTCTCGTTTTAACTTCACCAGCTGAGAAGTATTTACATTGTACCTATATGACGGAGAGCACGTCGTTATACAATCTTAACTAATACAAGATAAGTCGGAATGTAGAGAGAGTCTGTTTCCCCTAAAATAGCTCCCCCGGCGGTATCTGAGACCACATCCCCTGATAGGACAAAGACTTACCTATAACCGAGACAGACAGTCTGGCGGTATCTGGTACCACATTCTCCGGCAAGACAATGGGTATGTTCTCGCTGTAAAGTGCATTGGCTTCTTTCACTATCATCCGTGCTATGTTCGACTCCCGCGGATCCCCTTCGGGCTGCAAGAAATATAATTTCCAAATATTTCAAACGCCAGTATAATACAAGGCACTACATTTTGGCAACATCATTCATATGAGTAGATCCACAAAATTAAAGCGCATAATATACATCACTTATAGTAGCAGCTGTCTTTTTTAAATACTCAGTTGAAATGTTATTTATATTTTATTTAACTAACCTCCACTAACAGCTGTCTCCTGACACCATCGGCGGCCATGCTGGCCTGGGCGTGCACCTCCACGTCTATCTTACCAAGACTCGTCGGAATCACAGGGAAGAATAAAGACTTGCCGGTGTTGGCCTTTACCTAAAATGCAATTAAAATTAAGTCGTTGCATATTCAGATTGGTGTTCCGTATTCATGGAAGGGAAAAATTATTCCTGAAACCATGAGGCATACGAGACTGTTTTTTTTTTCTCGTTTCTGTATTTTACTTAGTCATTGATTCATTAAATCGTTTGCTTATTCTAGCCGTCTAAAGAATCATATTATGTACATATATTTCACCATGCAAATCATAATTATATAACAAATCTATATTCCATTTAAATTAGCGAACAGAATTCGACGGGTTTATCTACATGAACTCTCTACGAAAGGCCAGTGATGACGTCATTTTGAGCAACCATTTCCACAATATAGAAATATGCGCAGGATGGCCAAACAAAAATCTGTAAAAAATCGGAATATTTGGTGCAAATTTCTCACTCAGTGGCCTTGGTAGAGGGTGCGTACATGTTATACCCACGTACCAAGACATGTTCCACCTGATCCACTGCAGTCGTAGTGAGTTTTCCACTGGCGTCGCGGATTTGGCTCTGGAATCCCCCATTATTTTTTAAGGTCACGGTTACCTGATTTAAAATAAAACATTTCGATTAATACTTGATTTTAATTTATACATAGTTTTAATTTCACCTTTTCATCGATGTTGTTTGTTTATTTATACATTAACAACTTGCACTCCCCTTCTCATCTCTCTCTCTCTCTCTCTCTCTCTCTCTCTCAGCACTTGTACAGAGTGCGTGGGTCGGTGATTATGAGTTCCATGATCTATATCAGTTTATTTTTTAAATATGTTACTACCATGGAGAGCGTAGGAAGTGAGAGAGATACAAATAAATTATTTCTAAAAATAAATACTACAGCTCCTTCAATAGGGTACGAAAAAATTATATATAGAATACAAGCACTTGCCATCATATCCTGTATTAGATAGTTGAACACTATAGGCTGAATGATGACTATTTCTCCTCTCGTGACAGAATACGGCAGGTTGATGTATACAAAGAAGCTTTTGAATACTCTTAGCTGGAACAAGAAAAAAATTATAAGCAAACATCGAATACAGATGAAGTTATAAGGATTTCTTAACTTCACCCTGCTGATNCTACCAATAAACAGATATTCTTTAAGACAACATGCAGCATCACATATTTATCCCGTGTGACAATTTGAAAATGAAAACCAATAAATATTTACGATACAAAAGGATATCCGACTCGTTCACAGCATGGACCATCCCTTACCTGAGTGGAACCAAAACCACCGTAAGAGTTCTGCTCCGTCACCAGCCATTTCAGGATAGGAATCCCTGCATTGGATTCGTTCTTCAGGCTGTGGACCATGAGGGCATAAGCGGCCGTCTCCACCTCCTGTGTGGGCGGGTTATAACAGTAGCGGTATCGACAGCGGGGAGTGTCGCTGATCTGCCAGTACTTCAGCCCACCTGGGAATGTGATAGAAACTAGTTAGACACGTGCGTCTGGGATAATTTCACATCCAAAACATTAATTAAACAAGATTTCTTCACCTGATCAGCTTATGAGTATCCAAATAAAAAACAGACCACATTACCCCAGGTTACAGTTTCCACCTCCCGCACCACCATTTATATAATTATCAAGTGGTACCCTTAACGCATCACATTACCTTCAACGGTGGCCAGTGCGTGGAGTTTAGTCCAAGCCTCCCCTGCCCTTGGGCTCTCTGCCAGATGTAGCGCGTAGGAAACGATGGCAAGCGGATAGGAAGTATTCAGGGAGTCGATCTGAGATTCCAGATACCTGACAGCACTGTCCATAGCAGCATGAAATTCCAACCAATTAGCCTGAAAAGTGAGATTTCGTTACCAGTATAACGCTTATATTGAGTTTCTTGTCTAATACAGGCATGGTTGTATTTCAGTGCGGCGTTATAACGTTTTTTAATTTTACGATTCTAAGTTTATACTACTCTGTGTGCCTTTGTGGCACTGTTTAGCATATCCATATTTTTTTCAAATAAGCACCTTAATTTCTTATGTCGCAATGGTCTTTTTCAAGATTCTTCCTACTTACGTTAACCAGATCGTCATTTTCTTTCAGAGCGATAAGGACGAAAGCAGTAAGAGGAATATTTCTGCCAGATCCTCCCTGAAATATCCAAACCGTAGATTGTTCACATATATAAAACGTATATTTTACACAGATTTGTGTGCATACAGGCTTTTAAAAGAATTCGTCAAATTTAAGTAAAAATACAGATATTAGGCAACGCACAAATGTGGTTTCCAGCGAAACCGGCGTATATACTGTACATGTATATCAACGTTCTGAAAAAGAGGGTATAGATGTTTAGCGCTGCAGACAGGGTGGTTTGGTTAAAACACTCAATTATATGTAAACAGTGTATGAGGACCAAATGTATTGATGTTATTTTCTACGATGTCAAAATGTATCGATTTGAAAACAATAGATCGGGATAAACACGCTAAATTGAACAAATAAATCGATGCGGAAGACTGTAAAAAGATTGTGGTTTTCGAAATATTTTTATTTTCACAAACCTGCAAATATGTGTTGTAAATATTGCCAATCTCTGGGAAAGATCCTAACGGGTCCTGTTTGCCGATTAGGTAGCCTAGACCTTTACGGAGAACTTCGCCATCAACATAAACGAATTCCTTGGCCAGGTGGATAATTTTCATAACATAAGCTGTCACCCTGGTTGACGAAAGTGTTCGGTATGAAATGTGGCGCTCATCATAATGTTTAATAGGTGACAATTAAATCAAACATTGTATCTCAGTCATTGTTTTGCATAATTAGGGCCTACATGTTCATTAAAGATACATTTGGATATACCTGTAAAAACAACATATCAAATGGTTTCATTGTTACAATCAAATATAGGACTGCAGTGCGATATACATGGAAACGCCTTTTTAACGAAAAACTAGGATTCTCAGATATTAAACGTTCACAATAGAAACAGAGACAGCCAGACATTCACTTTTTACAAAGCATACTAGTAATTACAACCTAAAACCTGGCTTACCATGTGCTTCCAGTCTCTCCCCAAAATCCGAAGGAACCATCATTATTTTGAAATTTCATCTCACTTAGTATCCCTGGAATTAAAACAGGTACCCAGTCACTTCTAACATCAAACTGCTATTTAATATCATACATAACATTCTCTCCCTTCATCTCTGCTTAATTAATCATTAATTAAAATCTTTCAAACAAAATGATACCTTGGTTTAAAATACAAATTAAAATATCCCCAGGCGCATTTTAAAGTTACATAATGCATGAAAAGATTCAAGATACACAGGACACAGCGTGAAAAGAAGAGGCGTCACATGCCATTAATATCATACATCACAACTGACAGAATAAATGAACAAGTCATTAAAGCCCACAGCTCAAACATATTCGTCCCCTGTCAACCTGCCTTTCTCTATGAATCCTAACAACATTTCCTTCTTCTCTCCTGTCAACAGCCCCACTGCCTTCAGGTACTTGGCGACATAAACGTCCAGGGCCAGGGCAGACACCGTCTGCTCGCCGCATCCGGTAGGAAGACGGATCAGGTTGTCCAGGTTGCCCACTATGTTGCCAATTAGATCGCCTACGCATTGGATGAAACGCAGAAGTATTCATTTATGCGTTTTTACATTACCTAATTAATTTATTTATTCGGTTATTTATTTTTAACAAAGATAAAACTTGGCTTTCCCTCTCGTTTTTTAAAACTTTACCAGCTGAGAAGTATTTACGTTGTACCTATATTATGGAGAGCACGTCGTTATACAATCTTAATTAATACAAGATAAGTCGGAATGTAGAGAGACTCTGTTTCCCCCAAAATAGCTCCCCTGGCGGTATCTGAGACCACGTCCCCTAATAGGACAAAGACTTACCTATAACCGAGACAGACAGTCTGGCGGTATCTGGTACCACATTCTCCGGCAAGACAATGGGTATGTTCTCGCTGTAAAGTGCATTGGCTTCTTTCACTATCATCCGTGCTATGTTCGACTCCCGCGGATCCCCTTCGGGCTGCAAGAAATATAATTTTCAAATATTTCAAACTGCAATGTAATACAAGGCACTACATTTTGGCAACATCATTCATATGAGTAGATCCACAAAATTAAAGCGCATAATATGCATCACTTATAGTAGCAGCTGTCTTTTTTTAATGCTCAGTTGAAATGTTATTTATATTTTATTTAACTAACCTCCACTAAGAGCTGTCTCCTGACTCCATCGGCGGCCATGCTGGCCTGGGCGTGCACCTCCACGTCTATCTTGCCAAGACTCGTGGGAATCACAGGGAAGAATACAGACTTGCCGGTGTTGGCCTTTACCTAAAACCCAATTAAAATAAAGTCGTTCCATATTCACATAGGTGTATTCAGCAAAAAATACTCCTAAAACCATAAGGCAAGTCTTTTTTCCTTGTTTCTGTATTTTACTTAGTCACTGATTCATTAAACCGTTTGCTTATTTTAGCCGTCTAAAGAATCATATTATGTACATATATTTCACTATGCAGATAATAATTATACAATAAATCCATTCCATTTAAATTAACGAACAGTTATTCACGGGTTTATATCTACATGAACTCTCTGCGAAAGGCCAGTGATGACGTCATTTTGTGCAACAATTTCCACAGTACAGAAATATGCACAGAATGGCCAAAGTAAAATCTATGTATTTCTAGAGCAACATTCTAACTCGGTGACCTAGGTAGAGGGTGCGTACATGCAATAGCCACGTACCAAGACATGTTCCACCTGATCCACTGCAGTCGTAGTGAGTTTTCCACTGGCGTCACGGATTTGGCTCTGGAATCCCCCATTATTTTTCAAGGTCACGGTTACCTGATTTAAATTAAAATATTTCAATTTATACTTGAATAAACGACATAATTTTAATTTAACCTTTTTATCGATTGGATGTCTATTATGCTGTTTGTTTGATTATTTATACATAAACAACATGTACTCTCCTTCACATCTCTCTGTCATTCTCTCTCTCTCTCTCTCTCTCAGTACTAGTACAGAGTGAGTGGGTCAGTGATTATGAGTTCCATGATCCACATCGGTTTATTTTTTAAAATATGTTACAACCATGGAGAGAGTAGGAAGTGAGAGAGATACAAATAAATTATTTCTAAAATAAATACTACAGCTCCTTTCAATAGGGTACGAAAAATTATATATATATTACAAACACTTGCCATCATATCCTGTGTTAGATAGTTGAACACTATAGGCTGAATGATGACTATTTCTCCTCTCGTGACAGAATATGGCAGGTTGATGTACACAAAGAAGCTTTTGAATACTCTTAGCTGAAACAAGAAAAAAATTATAAGCAAACATCGAATATAGATGAAGTTATAAGGATCTCTTAACTTCACCCTGCTGAACAATATAAGATTTTTTAAAATTCAGAATGATAACGTAAATATAAAGACATACCCCGGTATGGGACGTCACAATTTGCGTTATTATTGCACGAACTTTTGGGACATTTTAACTATGACTTAAATAAATAAATAATTTACATACAATATATGGGAATATTCTTCATGTTAAACCTGAGGGACTTGAGATAAAGACCCGCATGATTTAATCTACATGTATGTCATCGTATATCCTAGTGAACCAGAGCATTTGCCAGGGAGGTCAAAGGTGAAGGACATACTTTGGTCGGTTGCTCAACTACTCCAAGCCCAGTGTTGGGGTTGACAGCGAAGGCACTGGCCACCCAAGAAGTGATGGTATCAGGGACGGTATCTGATATGGTCACTGGGGCAGAGGATCTGGAAAGATATCCACAGAGAGGTTCAAGTTTTTTTAATGACATATATTGTGTACAATATTACAAACAGAATGCGAAATGCAAATGGATTCCGAGAGGAAACAAATTTACTGGTATGTTGACAGCGGTATAATTTTTTTCTTATGTTTAATGATATTAAATGATAAAAATGATTTTTATCGCTTCTACAACAATCTCTCTCCCCTTTCTTCTTCTCTAAAATGAAATAGAGCGATATTAATTCACAACAATTTTGACCTCGGCAGCTCATTTGACCCTCAAGCTCTGTGACATTGCAAGTACGTAAATGACGAGAGCGACGTACTAACAATATACCCGATTACGTCTTGCGCCAGATTTAGAAACCAAAGGACTTTATGACCACAGGGGTCATTAGTAGTCTCTTACAAAATTATTGTATCGACTCTTCTACAATTTTGTATACTGTACATTAGAGACCCCTGAGATATCAGAGGGTAAAAGTTAAGCAGCACCCTTACGTTGTGGTTATGTTGTTCCACAGCCATGTTTCAGGGAACAGGGTTCGAACTCTGCCCACGTCTTGCAAACTCTCTGCTACGTCACTATCGACTGAATCTGGAACCGCGAGGCTAGGCCCACTGATTGATGACATTCTTGAAGAGTAGTAATATGCTGCAAAATGAGATACAGGCATTTGGAAATATATTTTTATTGAGTACTTGAGATGAAATGGTGATAATCTATCTAATCAGCAACTGAAAGAAGAATTCATATAGAAAGTTTTCAAAGGCAGGGAAATCGAAATTAGATTTATTTTTAGGGCCCCCCAAAAGTGTAGTTTCCCTTTAACATTAAGAAAAAAACCGTGAATATGCGAAAATTATAAATAATGAGTACATAAGGATGGCGTGCGTGCGTTATGTACAATGATATCATATACCAGGTATTAGCATTTCAGTGGCGGATTTAGAGGGCGGGTCAGGGTGGTCCTTCTCCCCCCCCCCACCCCCCCCCCCCCCCTCGTCTTCTGGTCCCCTCTTGAAATAGAACTTTGACTAACAGAATCATAGTGTTCTAACCGTACCAAATGGTACCGTTCGCCCTCTAAAATACCGAACCCCACGCCAAGTGTGTGTGTGTGTGTGTGTGGGGGGGGGGGGGGGGGTGTCAGCTTCGCATCCGTGGACCCCCTCCACCCTTCAAATAATCCTGGATCCGCTCCTGCATTTCCACACTTACTTTGTTGGTGTTGGTAAACCAAGAAATCCGTCAGATACACAAGACCGGCGTTCTGAAAGATGATAAGACTTTTTAAAATGTGAAAAGCATTCTCACATACAAGCAGCCGCTAAATGGTTTTATTACTATATTTGAATATATTGTACAGATTTTTCTATTATTAGGCTATCGTCCTTTGTTATGTAACTAATGCTTTTGGCTGTGACAATAACAGAACGCCTATGACGAGCATTTTTTTCGAAACTCTTGCTGAAAATGAGCTTTTGGAAAGAGCAAAAACGCATGTTAACAATTGTTATTCATCATTAGTTTTAAACTATTTACTCTCTACTCAAAATTGAAAAAAAGTGGAAAGTTTAAACTTGTGATCATTATCAATAAACTACACAGATGAATCTCCATTCAGAGGAACAACTGTTAAATTTTTCTGCGATGCTTCTCATGAAGGTGACATGATTCCAGAAAAATATTCTGCAAAACCAACATAATTAAATATGGCAAAATTAAGTTCCCATGCTTACCCTAAAGATATCCTCAGCGTCCGTGCCAGAGATGATGGAAGGCCACCACCTATAGTATGGATAATATGTTGGTCTACCGCCATATAGGCTTATCTCCCTTAAAACCTGAAGGAGATACAAAACATAGGCTAAACTTAACTAAATGAACTAAATAAGCGCATTCTGTTGTATTTCACCTATTATGATGATCAGCAGAAAACGGTGAAATTTTTCATTTTTCAACAACTGCATTTCAAAATAAAATAATAATACATAATTCATAATACTATATCAATTATTATAAGTATCGTTTCTTTTTAATTCCGGTTGACTCTGTCTATTATCTTTACGACATTATGTATCAAGCCTACTTGATCGAATTTTAAGAAAGATATTTAAAATAGCTACAGATACTCGGTACGTACGTTGTCTTTGGTGACGTCATTTCCGCTCCTCAGTAACAGCACGCTCTGGTCTACGGCCAATAGACATACAGTAGAGTCCGGGTCAGCGGTCACCTCCACGTCCACATTGGTCCCTGGCTCTGTCTCATTCTTGGACACTTTCAAGGTGACCTGGTCAAGTTAAAACACTATCCTCTTTAACCACCCATTAGTCGAGAGAATAGGTCTGTAGGCCTATTATATCTCAGATTATATATCTGCCTATAATTATATATCATATGCAGAGGCGTATTCCGGAGATTTTTTTCTGTTGGAAGACGGTCAACATTGGATAACTTGAAAGTCTGTCAAAAATGTCTCTGAATCTGCCCCTGATATAACTGCCTATATAATATATGGTATAGATTGAATATCTGTCTTCAAGTCTATCAGTCTTCCTTTAATGTCAGTACACAATACTTACAGCGTTCTGAATAGCACCGTCAACCATGAATGTGATGCCATCATTGACGATCTCTCCGTCCTGCCGTACGTAATATGCAACCATATCGGCTTGGGGGCCCATATTGGGGGTCAGCACCACATCGAATGTGTTATCTGAGCTCAGTGTTACTCTGCCGGAAGCTTCTATCTCTCCTCGGCCAAGGATCTGGAAATATGCATGGACAGAATCATGTAACTACTCAAAAGTGATTATAAAGCTGCTCCCATATGGTTCACTGGCACTTCGAAGTAAGCGTTAAGTATCTTTGAGCCCCAGCAACCTCTGGTTTTTAACGACTGGATTTGACCATAAACTGAACATGTATGAACTATAGAACAAACACAATCACCATACTAGCATATTTTCCAAAAGAGAAGAAAAAAAATTAAATTAAATATGAGCGTTTTGAGCAATATCAAATGTGATAGGCCTACGTACATGTATTACATGTTAAAACTTCACTAACCTGGTAGAAGATCTTGCTCACTGGCTCTGTAGTGGTCACCTGGAACGTAGCTGTTGTACCCGCCTATAATGAGAGATGATAATTTAAACAATTTTTATATACAGGTACAACAGTTACAAATGAGGATAAAAACATTATTGCTTTGATATAATGAAAAAATGAATAAATACAAAATTAATTAATTAACGAAATTAAATAATGAATCAATTAATTAACGAAATTAATTAATTAATAAACGAAATTAACGAATTAATGATATAATGAGTCAACAGCAGTACTGCCACGTGACATAAAAACATACAACGGCTACAGTTTCTGCCTCCGCAACCACTTTCAACTGCATATAGTTTTCGCTCGGGGAGTACATTCGACTGACCGACTTGATGCCGTAGCCGTCTTCATAGTTTGCCTGAAACATGCAATAGGTAAACTATGTAGTTCGGATTCAATAGTAGAAGCCCTTGCACTAGTGCATTAGTTGGATAAAATACAAAAAGAAAATGAAACACTGAGTAATATCTGGTATAGCAAGTTATACAAAACAAGCTAAAAAAAGAATCGGGGACAAGTGAACGAACTCAACAACAACGAACTCAAGATATTCAACTTCCTGTAACTCAAGATATTCCACTTCTTGTAACATGAAGTTCAAAAAAGCTAAAAATATCAATTTCATTACAAAATGTCATTCTAACTGAAGACTGGCACATACCAACATATTGAATTGCGTAGCCTCGCTAGGTGGTGTTAGCGTCACCTCCACAAGACCATCCTCAGGGATTGGGAAGATGTAATTCCCGCCTAATTTGGTGAGGAACGCATTGATGTACACGGGCCAGGGGTTCTTATACTGGATAGTTGTGCTGATGTTAAGGATTCCGGTTCGTCCAAGTGGCATGCCGTCCTGGTACTCCACTTTTACCTGAGGAGGTTTTAAGAAAAATTATGTGTTTATTTTAAACAACATTTAGCATTAAAGTGAATCGACAGTTTTACATCGGAGTGAAAAGAGAGGATGTTAAATCTTGGAATCTGCTAGAATGGGCTGTTACACAGTAAAAAAAAGGTACATTAAAACTGGATTTAATTTACAGTCCTAACATTTGAAGTTAATTCCAATTTCAGTCTCAATACTTAATGTGCATAAGCATCGATAAATATCAATGGAAAAATTACTATTCTATGCCAAGCATAACTGGTACAGACACGCTCTTTCGTATCCTTAATTCATTTTTTTTTTGGTTGGGGTGGGGGGAGTTGCAATTCGAGTCATTCAAGCCATGGAAAAATATTCGCATAAAATGTCCAAGTTCAAGCAAAAGTCCGATTATGACATACTAAAAACGCCATGCCTAGAAATACCGATAGCTCGAAATTAAGCAAAGTACAGAAATGAAATAGAACTTACGTATCCCTTGTACGGCAACCCTGGCTTGAAAGAGCTTGGCGAGTTCAGCAGCCATTCTATCTTGTAAGGACTGTCCACAAATTGCTGTGATGTTTCACCAGACAGAGTGATTCCAGTCAGGGTTTCGGTGACGTTTGCTTCTATCTTAACGCCCTGCAAGGAGCTATGACCATTCTTCAGGTCAGCTATTGTAATGGTGAAGGGGGCCTCCCCTGTGACCGGGTCCAACTGGAAATAAATGAAAAGCAATTTATATAGACAACTTTCAAACTTTTAAACTTGTGTTACTTATATATCTATACTTGTTTAATATGCCACCGTATTAATTTTGTAAACAAGATGGGTAAATATAAACAAGTCTACTGGTATATGTGCGCAAAAATGTTATTAGCTAGATTATACAACTACAGTGTGCGATACATAATCCCTCTGAAACACCAGCCATCTTCTTTTAAATTAATTCCTTTTTTTATCACAGTGTCCAGTACGGAAATGCAAACATGTGAACTGCACGATATACATACAAGTTGTGCCAGCAATGTACAGTGTAGATACGAATGCAATCATCATGCAGAACAACTTCTGGGTCTGCTGCCAGGTAATTAAAAGCCTATTTACCGACAAGTCTTGTTCCACGCCAATCCTTCCCTTGTAGTCCCATATCTTACAGCATGTTGGCACTGCCCTGATGGTGACCGTGCCTTGCACCGGTTTGCCGTAGGTATACCTTTGATAGAACAGCTAAAGTAAATACCTGGTTTTAGAATTTCACTATAGCAAGGTGTACTGGTTTTATGCATTGGTCAAGAAAATGTATGGGTAAATATACACAAGATCAATAGTTTTGTAATTTAGAGATATTCGGCTTCAGTTAAGCATACATGTATACACTATGTATGTAAATATGGACATAAAAATACGAAGTGGCATAGTTACCGTGACCGTCAATATAGTAGAGGATCTAAGGCAATTTGGGTAGTTGTTTGCCTTTTCGAGAAAAACGTCTGTTACATTTATTGCATTCTAATTATCGACTTGAATAATTTGAATGGTATCTAAACCACTACCAGGCACTATGTATTACTGTAGAACCTTTCTTTCACTATCTTTTTAAATTCACACACAAAATATTAATGTCTAGATCCAAACAGAGCGAAACACCCACTTGGCCGTCACTTTCCCGGTAAATGTGGTATCTGTCTTCAAGATAATTGACTGCAGGGACGGAGTCACTTCAAACTTAGGCAAAACTGAAAGTAAAAAATCAGTCGTTGAGGCATTTATCAATTTGGCAAAAACATTGTAAGGCCATGATAAAAATGGACTCGATTATCTATTTCCGCTCACAAATGAATACTAATTATACTAAAATGGTCAAAGTGATAATATATTCTCAATCATGCTTACCATATTCCTTGATTTCAAAGTTTTTCTCGGTGCTTTCACCCTGGAATAGAATTGTAGAAGAGTGTTCTTTTAGCGTGTTACATGTACCAAATAAATGTTAATACAAATAAATGTTAATAATAATGTTAATTCAGTCAGGTAATACATATATCAAAAGCTGGTTTCTGTCGGAGCTCTTAAAAGTGAAATAAAAAATCATGAAAGTTTGAGATGTGAAAATGAAATAAAAGAAAATAACTAAATGAAGTAAAATTATATGTATACAAATAATCAATTTTTGTATTAAACCTAGCTTTAACTGGGTCAGTTTGATAACCATGAAATAGACAAGTAACGACCTGTAAATTTCTTATCCAGTTCTCGATGCTGCACCGGTTCTAAATACACGCGCACGCGTTTTTCACGCCATCCTCAAAACCTACCAGAACTGTTGCTTTGATCCTCCAATTCCCCAAGACAGGTTCTGTTGGTAAAGCCAACTCCCCGGCGACAATGCCGCTAGGTTCTTGAACGTCCTTCAGTTGCTTAACTTTGTTACCTTTTGTGTCCTGAATATTTAAAAAGGGTACCATGAATTATTGTTGTACTTTTTTCCTTAGGTTTTTCTTTTTTGAACACTGTTTTAAAATATTTCGCATCGGCAACAAAAACTTTGAAATTGAAATTCAGTAACGCCAAATCGATAAAAAGAGATCAGAAGAATAAAATAATGTAATATATATCCCTTTACATGTTAAACTGATATATCCCAAAAATGACAACTAAACTTGGCACAATTCATCAAGAGCCACCCTTCCCACTTGCCGCATTACTTTTGATGGTTTGAGGTAAGCCACCCTGTCCCATCCCGTTCTAGTAAGTTGACAGCATTGAATCCTCGGCATTTAACAATCTTTAAAGAAGGCAGCGTTTGGTATCGTGCACTAGTCAATAAAAAGTTTCCTGAAAAAGCGGCTCCTCGTATGACTAGACGTCACTTTGCTACCCCAGTAGGTATTTTAAAAGATTCAGAAATGTACCAGTATTTCATAAGTCATGGAATTAAATAAGAAGCCATTAAATTATACAAACAGCTATATACGGTACGTACAAATATTTCAACAGTGATAGGAGACAGCAGTGGTTTCAGATCAGGGCCCGTAGCAAACGCTCTGAAGCGAACTAAAACAAAGAGGAAATTTCGACTTAAAAGCACGACTAAAGACACATCGTCATGTCATTTCACATTCTGGAACAGAAAAAGCATCAATTGTTTTATTGACTATTATATATCAGAGGTCCATTTCAGCCCTGTTATCACCTATCAAAACCTCCTGATGAAAGAAAACTCAAACTGAAACAATCAGACTTAACATATTATGGTGGAATTATTTAATACTTTCTGTAATAATGTGGCCATTTTTAGTTACCATAATGGCTAAAGATAATAAAGTTAATAAACCACGCAGACGACAGCATATGCCGGCGATGCTTTGCTCTGCGCATAATACCAATACCGTTAAAGTGATTTATGATTAACCAAGGGAAATTGTCAATTTACATTAGTTGTTGTCATTACCAACACGACGGAAATAATTGGACATTCTAACGAAGCAGTATGAACGGTACCTGTTTGTCCAGGTTTGTATATGGCTTTATCCGTCTGGATGAAGGCAGAGAGGCTCTTTTGACTCATACTCAGCCATGTTTCGTTTTTAAATTGAACTCCACCCCTGCCTTCCACTTTGAGCTTAAAGTTCCCGTAGTAGGTGTAGTACCTATATATTCTGATAGGCTTTACGTCCCGTGGCACCTGTAGGAAGAGAATGTCGAAATAAACTGAGCGCTGTAACTTTCAACCCACGTTTTACTGACAGTTAAAGTCAATGTCGGAAATTATGATTTTAGGCAAAGCGCTTACTTAACAAAAACGTTCCGTTTTTTTCTCTTTCCACCATTATTTTTCATGTCCATAAACACATAAACAAGGTTTTACAACTTTGGCTCTGTTTTTCACGTACCACATTTTCACTTTTTACTATTTTTAAATAAAAATTAAAATGTGTAAATGTGCAGATCAGATTGAAACATGTCGGTATATCGTACATTGCAATGCGCGATAGGCTAATCAACACTACGTGTAAGTGAATTAAAACACAAGCCTACCTGCAATGTTAACTTCCCTGGTTGTCCTGCAGAATGAAATATACAAATGATCGGGATTTTTCAAAGAAATCCAATCAATGAGCCAATGGAAAGATTTTCGTGATACATTTTTCTTTTCCACTTCTAAATAAGCACAATGAATTGCCGAGGACTTGGTGCCTAGAGCATGTACTTGATATTAATTGAAAACTAAACTCTTAACGCCGCACTTCAGGTTTCAAAAACATTAATGTAAAATAGCGACAGTGATGCTATTAAAATGTTAATAGAAAAATTATTCATGTGTAAAAAGAAGGGCACACGCGAAGTCAACACATTTTCCCTACAAAAACTTATTTCGACTCTTTTTTTTTTAATTACCTGCTCTGAAATCGCCCGATGCCATGGCTATGGTTATATTCTCTTGAAGTATTTCAGCCCGAATGTGAACCGGTGCCTTCAACTTGGGCATTACAGAGACACTGATCTCATACGGCAGGCCTAAGCGCACTGTGCGCGGCGATAATAGCATGTACGAGCTACAAAACAGATAAATAATTAGAATAGAATAAGAAAACACTTAATTTCTTAACCAAGTGGATAGACTATGTGAAAGAATACCGGATTTACATCAATTGAAGTCACGCCACTCGTCATCTTATTAACAGAAAGTGAAATTAACACAAGATATGTCAACTAAAATACTTAAGTGGCCCATTCTCCATACTTAATTTGTTTGACATTACAAAATAAAAAAGTATATTTACTTGTCAAATCCCCGTGCAGCTGATGCCCACACTGCGACAAGTGAAATTGCAAGAACGGCCCTGTATAACATTGTATCAACCATGAAGGATGCACTTATTCTGAGTAGCTGACTTCTCCACTCTCGACAGCTTTCAAAATACAACAAGATTACGCCACGCATCCGTATTTATACGCTGGTGCTCGTCGCATTAAAGTCAGCTGTTCGACAGATTGCTATGCATAACGTGTACCAGGGTCGAGGCACTCCCGGCTGAAGAGACAGGTTGTAAACAAGTCCAGGATGTGAGTGCTGCCTGCATAGCTGTAAGTGAGAAGTTCAAATCCACGGCAACCTGTAGCTATAGGCAGCAATGGAGGGTAGAAACGGGGGTGTTCAACTCAACAGGAGCAAGTGACCGTGTTCATCGTTGCCGGGTAAAGAAAGGGCCCTGTTTGCAGTGTTTGCAACAATTTGTTCATGTGGAATCAAAATAAGTGTGTTTAAAAGCAGGGGAGGGGCGTCTAGGAGTTTTGTCTCTAACGCAATCTCGCATCCTGCGTTAAAGCTTGTCCAAATGGAGAACAAGTTAGCGGATGTAAACAAACACCGCTATTTCAGATTCAACGCTACACGATTGGTCTTAGGCAGCAAAGGCCAGTGCTCTGACTCAGATCCCCTTTTCGGTGTTGATATTGCCAAGCTATCTCAAACAAACCAAAGAGGGAAATCTAATTATGAACAAGTTTGTCCGTCTCCGACTGGTACTACAGGTACTAGCGCGCCTTGTTTTGGATATAAAAATAAACCGTAGTCTTACTTCCTTATGTCGCTGTAACACGCTTTTTTTATTAATTATTATCATCAAGAGTACACAGTAGCTGCTCTTTATATCATTTGTGCCAGTTTGCACAAAACGACAGTCGTGACTTTATAAAACCAAGAAACGTGACTAGCATAAGCATATAAAGTCTATGAACTAGAAAGCGGGATCGGGTATAAAAATCTACTTTTGGGTTCCGGCAATCCTGCTGCCAATATCAATTTTCATCACATCAAAATCACTCAGCATACAATGTAGACTAATTCTGAAATCACTTCCATTTCCTTTGTAGTATATTGCACAATTTGATGTGTAATTAGTGGTTAAGTGTTTGTGGCTGGCTGTAAATTGAGCAAAAGTGGATATTATATAGTCTCCATTTCAACGTGTAGACAATTTACACGGTAGCCACGAAGACAAGGCGTGGAACACAGGGTTAAATGTAGTACATATTGATTTACTCTAAATTATGTAATATGTGCTTGAGTTAGATGTTTGCTATTAAAATAATAGTCCCTGATGTTACTTTCATCTAAATTTTTACGTGCACTTGTCATGATAAATTACAATAACTGTAAAATATATCTGTCATAACTTGAGCGTATATCCAGGAGTAGGGAATAGCATAATGACAACATTTATAAAGTGATTTTTTTATGTCTGAAAAAGAATAAGCAACGGGCATTGTGTATATATTAGCACACGATTTTGTGGATGTAAAACGATCTAACACGTAACCTGAATACACATCCTGATACTGTACGTTAAACGTGACTTCTCAAGGCTGCCCATAGATTATAAGAAAAAAATGTCTGACTTGAATAATTTGCACCACCTTTCATCGAGAGAAAACTAATCAAATTGCAAAATAAATTACAGTAAGGGTGTGACGGAAACTAGTATATAAAATGAAGTGATACAGTGTATGAAATGTGGCAGAATACTTGAATAATTTTGTTTTATTTATTATTATTTATTTTGGCGTGTTGTCTCTATGGGCATTAATTAGCTGTTCACGTAACACTATATACACCCGTAGCTACTGATGCTACTACGGATGAGTATATGACATAGCGGGAACTGAACAAATTTTATTAAAAAGCATACGGAAAAAGAGTATAATAAACAAACGAAGTAACATTATAAATATGAACATACAGTTTACGCAGAAGAGCATTTAATTATTAGAGTGATACTGGTAAGTCCTCGCACTGCCTGCAGGTTGTGTGCACGATTTCAAATATATCTGGGCTTTTATTTTTTTCAACACAAATTCAAAATGTTAAAGGAAATGTTTATGAAAATTAATCTGTCTCGTGTGGAAAGCAAATCTAGCAAAGACCCCCAAAGTTATTTTAACATAATTAAACTACATTTCAAGTGTTAACATGTACCAGTATTGATAACTGTAGTCGAGTTGCCACATATTTTTACCCAATAGTGGAACCCTGCAATGTTCCTTCCTCTAATCTTTTATCAGTCAGTAAGTGCCATCTCTTCTCTATTCGACCAATGTTGTATATGTAAACTAGTTACGATCCTTTTCTTCTTCCTTTTATTTTCTTTCTTTCTGTACTTAATTAGTTCTGGTAACTTTTGTGCTCCATACTGAAATATTTGAAGTTATACATTTATTCTGTTGTATATACGTATCCATTTGTTTTATTTATTTACTCATTTAATTTTGTGGAGAGCATTTAATGCTCCCAGCGCTTTGCCTCCATTTCTTTCGAATAGACGTTGTTAAAAAAATCTTTTATAACAGAAATGCATCATTCAGGGCTAATTAAGAAAAAGAGAGTCCGTTCAAAATCTAGCAAAATTGGTCTAATTGAAACTGCCTTCGTCTTTTATGTCTTTTATATTTCTGTTCATTGTCATATGTTGTTGGACATATCCTAAAATAAATTTCTGTTGCATGTTTTGGTTCCATTTTTATTTTTTAATATAAGTAACGTGCTTATCAAGCAGTGATAAAACTGTGTTCGTCTGACAGATATAAAGTGATATTTCTTATGTCCACGTGATTGAACCAAAAATGCCGGAACCTTGAAATACATGTACATGACATAAACCACTTGCTATGGTGAACCAGGAAGCACACAGGACACCAATAACGCAGATATATTTGATGGTATTACAGTCTTCGTCAGCTGCACAGTCATTTCGTAGATTTATATTCGACGCATGCTTTGTATTTATGTTATATGGTCGTTCACTACTTTGTATAAATCAATACAGGTGCCCATTGTGCGTGTTTTTATTACACAGTTCCCGCTGATTGCTGTAGTTGCGCCATGTTATGCGGAGCTGCAATTACACGATTTCATACTACACCAAGGCAAAAACGTAGTCTGATGAAGGATCTTACTTTGACATTAAGGCCCACATATATACAACAGTTTCTTTCCAAAGTACATGTAGAGCCCAATATAAACTGCAAACATACTTATGCTATCGTGAACGGCTGATGGGACGTAGAGTGGTGAACTGGAGTTTGTCATCACTTGGGAATATTGCCATACAATATTTCCTCTAAGTATAGGCTTATCCAGCGATAAGAGGGACCCCAGAGAATTTCTGAAACAACCTCGGACAGTTGCAGACTCCACACTGCTTTATTTTGCAGATAATAATTCAATTTTAATGAATAAAACTGAAGCAGTTAAAATTAAGGGTAGGCGATCACTTCAATTGATTACTTGACTACTTTTAATTAATATATTAAAATATATATGTATATATATATATTCTTTTTTGGGGGGGAGAGGAGTAGAACACGTTTAATTCACAGTTTGGGTAATTTTAAAGTACACTAAGGTTAGGCTACACTTACATGTAGGTTTCCTGGGTTCAAATACAAACGCCTCACTTATACTCAATTGTCATTTTTTCCATTAAATGTGTTAATTCAAAATTAGGGGCGGTGGCCAGCTTAGCAATTTTGTCTGGCCTAACATTTTATTGTTGTTGTTATTGTTCAGAGTCTGTAGTGTTTGTCGGAAAGTTAACTAAAAATTACACTGACGAAAACTGTTCTCGCTTGCTAAATTCAATTTGTAATGTCTATACGGGAATTTTATCAGACAGACAGAAATGAACTATAAACCTACTGGGTATATATGTAACAACATAGGTATAATTGTGACGTAAAACTCTCAAGAAACCATCTTAGTCAAATACCGAACAGCTCATCTTGGACCCCCCTCCCCCCATCCATAGATCTGACTTTATCTACACTAAAATACATTTATACTAATTTAATCAAGCATTATGACAACTACCCGGTACTTCACCTCCCAAGGCTGTTTATGCTGGAATTGATATAAGATTTGCTCACTCGAGACTTGTTTTTCTATGCTGGCATTGTGTTACATGTAACACTTGGGTAAAACAAGTGAAAAATGACTAGTTGTGCCTTTATTTATAAGGGATATTTCATCCTTACCATTAGAGTGATGGAGGATTAATGTATAGATAAAATAATCTGGTATAAAGGCTGAGGTTCGTTTCTGGTATTCTATGCACTGAAACGCCACATAAGCTTACATGTACACGTACCGAGGGTACTGTCTGTGAAAGAAACATGTTACAGAAAATGCGTTTATTTGGAAAGGAACAATCGTGGTGTAAATTGATTAATGTTAGACATTTTAAGCATAAGACAGAATGCATTTTGTCTTTGACTTCAGCAAGTCGACTGCACTCTGTGAGGGGCATGAGTTTTCGGGGGATCTCGCCAGACCATTCAGATCCAAGGATCTACTGATCCACGGATCAAATATGGCGGACCCTACATACAAAAAGAGCCGAATTAACCGCTGATGGTCCCCCCTCCCCCGCCTCCACACGCGCCGTTCTTGCAGGGGTCTAGCAAGTAAACCTCGGAGCCGTGATTTAATCCTTTTAATGGCGCGGGAGGCGGGGAGTCCATCAGCGGATAAGTCGGCTCTTCTTTCATGTGGGGTCCTCTATATTTGATCTGTGGATCAGTAGATCCTAAGATCTTCTGTTCTGAATGGCCTTTTGGCTTGAGATGCAAACCGCGTTTGGTTCTTGTGTCACGTGGTTAACTATCAGCGAAAGGAGATCAACGATCGGCAAGCTGTTAGAACAAATGGTTCACTGAACTCAGTGGGTAGATACTGTGTGTGGGATCTGATTAGCAAGAATAAAGTACATGAAGTACATATACCCTAGTCCTTATGATGTGGAGCCAACTACAGAATCAAACAGACTTATTGATTGGGTGCAAGCCGAGACTCCTGTCGGAATCCAGATAAAACATCCCATTTCTTTTTATCTTCTCACGGAAGCACACCTTTCAAATACGATTTCGACCTCTTCTCTGTTGGGAAATTAGGTGATTGTTCGAGTGTTTCAATTACCGGTATATTTAGAGAATATCTGCCAAGAAAATATCAATAATTTGCCGTGGCTAGTATTTTAGAACAACCGTAAACACAAGTTCATTGACATTAATTGTTATTAAAAGTGTCTTTCGCTAAATGCATTTGAAATTTGAATTTACAAAAGATGTATTCACTCCATATACTAAAGCAATTAATAAATAATTCTGTTAAAATCAATAACAATCTGGTAAAACTGTACATTATGGTTTACCTGTACATTGTATAAACTTCAATATCCAGGTCTCTTTTATCCTTTAGCTATGTGGTTAACAGTTTCCCGATAATGCAGTTTTCTTCGTTGAAATAAAAGATGATAGGTCAGAGACTTAAAGTGAAATTAATTCCTTTATATCCCTCGAGATCAGTGCATCTGTTTTGGTTCTGAACTATAATGTATAGTGAATCTCATTATCATGTGTCCGCAGTGGCGCGGAGGGTTGGTCTGTATGTAGCAGTAATACTGGTTTATCACAATTTATCAATTTTCAAACCATTCATCAACTGTTTCGTGATGTGATTATACAGTTCAATATTCATTGGTTTTGGGTCTGTGATTTTGGTTCATCATGCATGTATTCCTTCCATTGGAACAAAAAGCCAAAATGATATACACAAAATGTTTTGAAAAGACGACGGCACGCTCATGAACGCCTCTGTATCTTTCAATTAAGGGAACCACTGCTGCTATATATATCGTGCGACCATGATAAGCCCGCCCCAAGCCCCCAGGGAAGCATACATCAGCTGCAATTGGTAGAAGAGCATGCAATAAAAGCTGTAATGCTATTACTGTCTTTACTTCATTTTTTTCTGGCACAGGCAGCTTTTAGAATATAGAACAAGTGCTCGTGAAGAGCCAATATATGTTTGTACACATTCACGTGCGTAGTGTGTTATATACAATAATTATTGTACAATTATTTCTTGTTAATTTTTCTGATCGAAAGTTGTATCACAAGGAACGAATCAGTTAGAAGTATGGCTTCACAGGCAAATTCGACCACCCCAAGTAAAGCTGGATGCAATCAGAAGAAGTGGACGGAAGATGAAATAACGGAATTCAGCGACAATACTCCAAGGGTATGTTTTCAGTTCTGTAGATATCTTTTCATTTTATCGTGCCATTTAAGTTGTATGTAGATACCCATGCATGTAGATATTGGCTCTTTGATAAGAAATGTAGCAATGGGTTTTAAACCACGTTTGTTTTTGATTCTAAAATGCATGTCTTTAATTTGATTAAAGATAGAAGGACCATATTGCATGTACCGTTAAGCCAATATACTCGAGTAATATACGGCAGCCCACGGTTTAAAAATGGTAAAATGAAAGCCGGCATCACCAAATATGTATGAAAAATTATTTTTAGTAAAATTACTGGAGATTATTTGAATTTGTTCAGAAGTATGTGATTCCTTGCGCTTATATGTGGATAAGAGTGTGTATGTGTGCGTGTGCATGTGCCTGTGTGTGTTGGGGGGGGGGGGGGGAGAGAGAGAGAAAACATGTTTCTTGTCCATTTTGTTCATTATATTTTTCAATTTGTTTTACAGGAAGCATGGAGTCTGCTCACAACGCTACGAATAAGAAATGACGCAATTCACAACAATGGAGTTTTCGGGGCCATTCTAAGTGCGGTTCTTCCCCTAATTGCTCAAAAGTGTTCTTATGCCAAAAATGATGGGATTTTTTTTTTGTATTTGCTTCTATAAACTCCACGGTGACAATTTGCACAAAACGTTTTACCTAGCTATAGATATTTCAAATAAACAATTTGCAAGTTATTGATGTTGAACCGTTTCATCTGGTAATGCTCAATTGGCGAAGGTACGTTAGTCAAATTTTGCACAGCAGGTCTGAATAGTGACTATGCCTCGTCGCATATGCCCAAGAAGAGTTTGGCAAGTTGGCAAGTGTTGGGGATGTGGTGTGCAGGACCCAAACAAAGTGGGCATTGCTGTTCATCTTGGAATTGCTCGAGGTACCCTCTTTAGCCACCATGTGCAATCAAGCAACAGCACAGGTCGTCCTCGTAAAACTACAGATGTGTCTTCAAAAGAGAACATTGCCTGTACCTTCTCTAAGAAAGAGTGGCACAATACGCACAAAAATCGAGTTTCCAAAGGATCAGTCTACAGCAGAATTCTGGTTCGTCTCCTTGGCTAATGGTGTACCCATAAGAACACTTTTGAGCAATTAGGGGAAGAACCGCACTTAGAATGGCCCCGAAAACTCCATTGTTGTGAATTGCGTCATTTCTTATTCGTAGCGTTGTGAGCAGACTCCATGCTTCCTGTCAAGTTCGGAAGAAATTAGCTGAAGACCGCGAGGTGGGGATTGTTGCCCAACTTTGGACTGCCATTTCCTTATGAGACTCGAACCAATCTAGTGTTCCTATTTTGACGCTATGCTCTTTAAGGAATCGCTGCAGTGTGTACCGTGTATCTTTTGACTGTATTTGTGGTTTTGTAATTATAGTCTTCATTCACGTTAATATATTGCCTCTAAACAACGTGCCATTGCTTCTACTGTGGCTACAATCACGGGAATGGCGGGAATATCTTTTTCTTCAGAAGGTATAATAACTATTACCCTCCTTTTTGGTTTTCTGACGAAATGAAAAGCACTTTGTCTCTCATGCAATGCTGAAGGAGCTGCTCGCCGGTTATTGTGGCTGGCGCCAAATTACAACGCATCAGTCCCCAATGTTACATGTTACTTTTTTGTGATCGCTTAGTAAGTGCACGTCATACACTGTGCACACCGATGGAATCAAGGGAGCAGGGGAGTTGTAACACCCCCTTGGTGACCACCATGTATTACAGGACGCGGCGGTTAACGACGCGTGCATCCAACTAATACCGTTAGTTCTTTCTGCACAGCAGTATTAATGTACTTGAACTCCAATTTTGATGAGCGATACGAGAATCTGTAATGGTCCTCCTAGTGCTCTAACTAAGAACAATTGCGATAATAACGATCCGTATGTGGACGCGAAAAGCTATAGAATGAACATCATGGGTTAGTGCCAATCAATCCCCTTTATATCCAGTTTTTTATTGTAAAATACCGGTAAATAAATTTATACAAATGATGTCGGTAACTGCTGTTGTTTTTTCTGTCTGTTTCTTGTTTATTTTTATTGTTAAATACTTGAAACGCCATGGGTTCTCACCCTCTCTAGCGAATGCTGGCTCAATAAAAGTCAGCGATATTTAATGAATTTTGGACCCTGCCAGTTCATCGCTTCTTCCTCGTCTTTAAATTATATAATTAGTACTTCTCGATTTTTTGTTGAAGCAAATTTGCCAAGATTGCCATTTTCCTGATGCCCTACGCGTACATCTTAAGAGATTTCTGTTTAAACCAAGGATCTGTGATTTTTCAGAATCAAAGGAGTACAGACCTCTTCAGCCATCCTGATTGCGTTTTTTCGTGTCACCTTTTAATTAGCGTTTTGATTTTGAAATGGCGTTCATTTTCGATTTTAGGTACAGCCACCCACGGAGTCTCTGGAAGCGGTCGGAGCTTGTGGAACCAGCGTTTCTCACGAGAGGTTCCTGGCGGACCAGGGAATCCACGATGGAAGCGACTCAGACGAGGAGAAGGAGGATGAGGGGGATGGTATATGGTCTAGTATACGAGGGAAGTTCCACAATTCGTTCAAAGATAACACCGAGGCCCTGCGGCAGACCAAGGACGGATGCCAAATGTACCTCATGTCCAATCTTAAGCAGCAGGCAATTAAGTGGAATGATGCGCTGAGAAATATGCACGAAAAACTGACGAGGAAAAAGTGAGTGAATCTGATGTGGGAAAACATAAAAAACCTGATGGATAACTGTTGTTCGAAATGTGAGGCGGGAAATTGAAATGTGAAGCTAATTCTGTAATAAGGATACTTTACAATGGAACAATTACATTTGATGAGTGTTAGCTATCTGATAAAAGGAACAAAATTTAGGGCAAGGCAGAGTTGTTGTTTTTACTCATTTAATCTATTGGGTGCTGTACCTGGCTTTAAAAATCATCTTAGAAGAGGAAACATTTTCTTTACAAAATTTGTATGTATTATATGTACCTGAAATACATAAAAACTGATTAAAAACAAAGTTATTATTTGCGGTCGTCGTTGTTCGTCCATATTGTAGCTTTAGGTGTGTCTATTCCACAAAATATAGCAATGGAAATTTACTTGACTTGGTATTGGCTTATAAAAGATGGTATTGAGCGTTGTTATTCGTGTTTTCCAAAAGGTGTGAGATAAATTTCAAGCGCTCAAAGAGATCATGAAGGCTATCGAGGTTTTCACTCAAGGGCTACGAAGTCGTGCCCTAGATAACATTGAAAACGTTTCGCAGCAGCGCCTTTATTTTGATGCCCTAGTATCGCCGTACAATGGCGGGAATGGCTGGAGGATGTCTCGTGAGACAGTTCGATTATTAATGGTGCAATGGAATCTTTCAACTCTCGATACCATTTAGTGGTATGCCATTATGTCCTGTTTTACTGCAAGGATAATAACTGAAAAGCAGACTTGACGCCAAGAAACACGTGGTTATTTGGAATATGTATATATTTTATCACATAAAAGACCATCAGCTAGTAAAACTTTGTCCAAGTGGAAGTCTTCCTATCAAGAGTTAAAATGGAGAAGTTTTCGTGAAATGAAAAGGATCATGTTTTCTTTTTTCTTTGTTTTGTATTAAACGTTTTTGTTGATGAGGTCGCACGTTTGATGTTTATTTCTATATAATCTGGTTACTTTCATAACTATTTCAGGTGCATGTACAGATAAGTCGCCACAAAATCCCTAAACAAGTCCTAGCAGCTAATCCAAATCGGTAAAGGTGTCGTTAGGTGAATATGCATCGCCGTTTCATGCATTACATTAAATCGATACACGTATTTGTTCGGGGGGGGGGGATATTTCACAAGGGACTGAAATCATCGAGGAGCGCTGATAATTTCAATAATTATGAAATGAAATGTGAGTTCGAAGAGCTACTACGATTTTCTGGTTGGGGTCTTTTTAGAATTAAAATCGACAATGAATGGACGATTATTAATTCTCAATCTCGACACCGGAAGCTGTATATGTTGAAAGAAAGATTGGAAATAGTACTCAATGCCCTCATCACATTGTATCACAATTTTGTTCACGACGCACATTAAAAAACAATAGATAAATAGTTAGAAATACAAGTATCAAGCGTATGGTCCGGGTCTAATACAGCCAGTGGCGGATTGGCCTCTGTTTGCAAAATGTTCAGGCCTACCCAACTACCAGACTCGGCACATAAGGATCCTGAATTAACCGGTATATCGGACCACACTACCCGTTTTCAAGGTGTGTGTCAGATCGCATTTCGGGGTATCACACCCCAGAACAAATTTTGTAGGACGACCGCGGGCTCATCCACGCTCGGCTGTCACCTTGATTGGATAGTAAACGATTGTCGTAGAATCGCTATATGATTTTTAACCGGGTGCATAAATTTGAAAACCACCTAGAACAACCTTAGACTGTACTCTTACTTTAAAGTACTCTATTTTATTGTCTCTATGGGGGTATATGGGGACTTAACGACATTCGGTTTGAATGCTTTAACCACTTTTGATAAGGTTTTTTGCATTGTATTAGATTAATGTGGCAGTCTAAGGTTGTTCGATTTTACGACAATCGTTTACTATCCAATTAAGGTGACAGCCGAGCGTGGACTCATCCTGTCGGTGTTCTGACTGATACTCCGAAATGCGATCTGACACACACCTTGAAAACGGGTAGTGTGGTCAGATATACCGGTTAATTCAGGATCCTTATGTGCCGAGTCTGGTAGTTGGGTAGGCCTGATGTTAGAAGAAGATTAAATCTGCGACCCATTGTCCTGGTTGACTGCGCCGCAGGTAACAAAATTGAGAAATGGACTTATTATGTCACATTTCACGCAATCAACCTTCGTCGATGGGAAAACCGCTAAAAACGCAGATGAAAGGAAAGCCCCATGCACAACAGTCTCCAGAGAATGCTTTGATAAATTTGTGGACCAGTGCGGGTTCAAATGCCGGAGGGAATCTCAAATCAGGCCTGCTAGGGTTGAAGATCGATATGTAACACCACTATTGGGCTTTCCTCTCATCAGTACTGGTAGATCTTGAAAGAAAGCTCAAACGAAGAAAAACATATAAAATTTGACTTGACCCATTCGGCGCTAAATCTAACACGTCAAATCTAATACCCTGTTACTTTTACAGATATTAATTTGTCGAAATCAAAATGGACCGCACGAGCTGAATAGGGAGGGAGGAAGGAAGGGAGAGAGAGAGACAGAGAGACAGAAAGACAGATAAACCTGTAAAATTTAATGATCTACCGAAACGTATTAAAAACGACGAATCAATTTGATATTTTTGCTTTGTTTTTGACGCAAAACCGATCTAGATTTTCTTTGGTGATTCAGTTGAACGTGTGCATACGTTTTCTTAATTTCGGACTAATCAACGCCTAACGTTTTCATATATTTTGCATTTCAAATTTTTAAAAACCGTTGAAATACAATGTATCTGGGTGGGGGTACTTTAAATAACACAATATATAATTACTTTGTAAAGGTTAAGTTAAAAAAGGAAAAAAAAAATACATCTGAATTTTCCAAGATCATGAATACTAGTAGTTACACAAAGTAAAATCCCACTTGCATTGTTACCGTTTGTATTATTTTAATCCATTTATTCTCACTGACAATTAAAAACACTAACTACATGCGTGTCCTATTACAAGTAATGTTTAAATCTGTATTTAAGTTCAATGTGAAGACCATATTCTTCAATGTAAAAACATTGCAATCAGTTCACTGAACTTTCGGTTTCAAGTAAGATTCAATCGGCCTCAGTCGCACATTGTCCTCTTCCGTACTGAACTTCTTGTGATGATACTGCACGTTGGTGAGCTGAAAAATCTTGTCTAGGTTTTCAAATATAGCAAGAGCCGTAGTTTTGATAGGAGCGTCTCCCCAGCGGTTGTAAAATATACCGCCAGCGTGATCGATATAATTTAGGTACGCCTTCACATCCGGGCGACGCCAAAAACTGAACCGCGATAACTCGAAGTTGTTATACAGACCCAAGTTTTCTGGCAAGCGCTCAAGGAATGTTGGTGTTAGTTTCTGTTCTTGGACATACTTTGTAGTATTTCCTCTCAGGCCGGCTATACAGTCCGGTATGACGTCAAATATGAGCCTGATGTAGGCATAAGTCAGATCACGATCCTGCATAAACTTAAATACGTCATACGTGACGTCACTTAGGAGTTCAGAGTCATCATCAAGGCGCCAATACCACTCTATTGGTTGTAAAATTGGTTGCTGGGAGACGAGAACGCTTTGAAATCTACACATGTGGCGGTACCCCATTCTGGCAAACCCACACGTGTGCAACCAGTCATCTGCTGGCATTCTGATCCACTCCGGTATGATAAATTCCACGATTTGGAAAAATACATTTGACGTTGTCCATGAATTGATGGCTTGCTTATGACTTTCTAACAGATCGGGCTCATGAAACAACACAATGGGATATTGGAAGCGATTATTGAAAAATTTATCGACACTCTGTATTGCACCACGGAATCTACTTATGCGCTGCGTGTAGAGGAGATAAAAGATAGTAGCTTTGGGTTTGTCGCTCGGCCATTTTTTCATCATCTCCATAAAGCGTGCATATTCTCTATTGCTGAACTCTGCCTGCTTGGCAGTAATTTGTGAAGTTGCGGAGGTCTGGACAGGTGCTTGTTGCTGTTGCTGATACACTGGCTGCTGCTGCTGCTGCTGCGGTTGCGGTTGCTGATAAACATGTTGTGGAACCTGCGGTTGCATCACGTGCGGATGCTGTAGCATCGGCTGGTGCTGTTGTTGCCCAAACTGTTGTTGTTGTTGTGCAAGCTGTTGCTGTTGTTGGTGCTGTTGCTGTAGTAACAATTGCTGCTGCGGTGACAGTTGTTGCTGTTGTTGGTACGGCTGTGGTATCATTCCCGGCACTGGCTGAGGTTGATACAGCACCGGAGGCATTACTCCTTGGGGATGCCCCGGCCCCTGGGGGTACTGGACCTGACCCTGGGGTAGGGGATAATTCGGCAGCTGCTGCACGGGTCCCAACACATGCTGTTGGTCTGGCCCCATGATGAAGTGGTCAGGATTCGCACCCTCGATTGGCGGGATTCGAAGCTCGGGTTGGGGAGGCTGGTAGACCGGGTTGACTTGGCCCTCTGACTGTCGCTGGCCCTCATCCCCCATTACTGGCACTCCTGCAGGGTCGCCTTGGTTGACTGCACCCAGCGGGGATTCTCGGTGGCCGGCGTCCATGTCAACTCCATCCTTTGGGGGCGGCTGCGTGAGGGGCTCCTCCGGTTCAACGTTGTAATCGTCGTTCACGGCTGCCTGGCGCTCCAGGAGGCTTGCTCTTTCAGCCTCTAAATATTCTATTCTGTGCATCATTTGGTTCATCATACTGACTTGGTGCATGAAGATCGTGAGCGCTGTCGTGAAGAAGAAAATGAAGACGATGGTGGACCATCTGTACCGCATAAGACAGCGCATGCGTGGTATCTGGAGCAAATATTGGTTTACTTTTAATGCCAGGTTGAACTGTTACAATCGAATCACAAACCAAACTTTTTCTTATATCTTTTAACTAAGGACACACAGCAGGAAAGGCAGAAGGGACCTGTATGAAAAATTTTAAGGTCGCTAGAATAAAGCTCGTTTAAAACGAACATTTGATAACAGGCTTATGTCTCATAATACATTTGCGCTCTTTTAAAATTCACCCTCACGTCATATTTTATTTTATTTTATTTTATTTTATTTTTTTTTAGAAATAGTACACCAGGAATATGACAAATAGAACACAAACTCGGTACAAATCATACATTGTACCTGTACGACTGAACACAATAATTTACTTTATGAATTACTGACATATATGTTATGAAATATTCACATACTCTGCTGGTCGAGTAATTGGGTAAGTACATCAAGCACCCGTAAGTAAACGGAACGTAAATCATTCAGCCGTATGATTTAGTGGAAGAGAATTTGACTATTCTGCGAAACTGGAATATTCTTTGTTAATTATTCGTGTTTTAATGGTTATTTAATAAAGCACGGTTAAAGTTAAAAGTATTAGACAAAGTTGTACATGACGGTTTCATCCAACATCATCTTAACTACGAACACACAACACTGAGGCATGAATAAGACAGAAATATACGCATATAACAGAACATAAACGAAACAATCTACATGTATGCATGGGCAACTCGGGATACGAGAAGATAATAACAAGCTAATAAAACCATTTTAGTTAAATGATTTGTTTCGGTCATTCCCAAGCGTCAATTCGCAAAGGAGACGGGCGAGCAAGATTACAGATGTCTGACAACACGTAAGCAACGTTCTACATTAATGAATTAGACATGAGCCAGTCAACCATCACTTTCAGGAACCTTGGAAGGCATCAAGATGCCTGATTCTTAAACAGCAAATTATATTAATATGGGTGGGGTGGGGGGGGGGGGGCTTTCGTGTATACCGGTAGCTATATGCGCGTTCTTACAGACGGCCATTCATCTTCAAACAGACAGAAAATATTAAACAATACTTAAATGTTGACAGGTGAGACTATTCATAAACTACCAATGCCATCTTTGAGCGACAGGCGTAGGTATATAAGTACCACTTGAATCAACCTGGACTGGTTGTTACTCTACGATCACTCCCCGATATTTATAACATAACATGAACCTGGGTGAATAAAGGCTGGGGGTTGGGGTGGGGATTAAATGTCCTTCCTGTGTAAGGATCGATACAACATAATATCCTCTCCAGTGTATTTCGAAATTCTGACGTCCATTTCCAAGCGTCATTTTCACTACACCAAAATTAACAGCAATGGACACTCCTGCCATATTTTTATCTATCTCACTGATGATAATCTTGAGACAACACATGGTTAATCTAGCTCTCCACCTCTCTCTCTCTCTATCTCACACACACACGCACGCACACAGGCACACACACCATGTACACACACAGGCACGCACGCAAACTCTCTCTCACACACACACACACACATACTCGTGCACTCTCTCTTCCCTCTCTCTCTCTCTCTCTCTCTCTCTGTCTGAACGAATGATAACGTGATCCCCAATCACATTTGTGGCCTATTTTGCACACACACAAACACACACACACACACACACACACTAAAGATCAACATGATACCGGTATATTTAACAGGTCTCAAAGAGAATTAACTGTATGACAAACCCTGTCAGCAAGCTGCCTCTACAGTAGTCATCCTTCCGGCTGAACACAGACAAAGATAATAACTGAATAAACAACGACATCAATTATGACATACCTCTAACGCGGTCCATAATGCTCTCAGATGATCTTTTTCCATTATCTGCTACTATTATGTACTACAGGTTCTCCGAATAAAGAGGTCAAATATAGTAACGTGGCAAATTGAAAGTTATTTATTATTTAAAGACCAGAATGAAGTAGCTGAGTTATACCTGATACGGGTGTTTGCATGCCTGACAGAGGCTACGCAGCAATATGACTGATAAATATTGCAAATATTTTCTAATATACAGAAAAGGGGCACAAACCTTTTACTTGTAGTGCAGCCTCAGTCATCATGAAGAAAATTCATGTGCGATGTTCGTGTTCCATGTTCTTGGATTGGGCAGAAAACCAATGTGAGGGGTAATACAGAAAATATGCTATTCTACAGATAACATGATTTCAAAAAAAGAAAAAATCTGGTTCGTTCAACTGATGTCCCACATCTGCGATACAAAATTAAACTTACCTCCGTATAATCTACACGTTGTTCTACTTGATTGAATTTATTTACATGTACACTTGACATACACGTTTTTGAAAATACACATCTATAAATAAATAGAATTTAAAAAATACTATAAAATAACTGAATCTAAATACTTAATTTCATATATGAATTTTAACTTGTGGCTCCTACAGGCACGTTTTCTTCTTCAACCATCCTGCTTTTTTTACTAGCTTTTTTACCTTCAAATACTGAAGAGCGAGTTGTTAACAACCCGCTTGTTTTTCCAAAGCCGTAATTAACTTCAGTTGCATCAGATGAACTTGTAAACGCCCTTCTGTTTACCTGTTCGTCTCACCCGGAATCTCTGTCACATTGTAGATAACCCCATTAATGATGATAGTGATTTCTGTTGGGCTGAGGGCTGTTCCCTTTCACTGATTTTGTTGTCCTGAATCTTTTCTAGTTTCATAAATAAACAATTTCAATTTCAGTTGCACGTTACAAAAGTAGAAAAAATCCCCTGAGAAATGTTAATGGTACATGTAGGGCCTATCACTTAACTGGTAGTGGTACGTAATTCAACACTATAATTAAGCCTTCTAGACAAAAGTTACAATCTTTCACAAGTGGATTGCATGTGATAATCTAAATGATTCAGCAAAAGTGTTGTATTTAAATTCACTTCATCAAACACACACAATTCAGAGCCGGGCACCTGGCGTGCGTTTGGAGAGCGCTCCCAATGCAGTGCACAAGATGGATCAGTGAATGAGGACTATAGCTTCATAGGTTTCTCGCCTAGAAAGTGGTTCTTGTCTTGATATTTATGTGCAGTAAACTGAGATGAGGTGCCTCGCCTCGAGTTTGTGGCGAGGGATGGGTTTATTTCAGCCAGAGATTCACCAACAAACTGCAGAATACTGGTTGGGCCAGTACCTAGTGGAATAGGTGACGTCATCCAGTTTCGCAGAAGCTACCCGAGATACGAACTCTGTGATTGAATTCTGAATGGCGCAGCAATGCGCCTGAAATAAAATTGAAAAATAAAAACATATATACACTCTTGGTCAAAAAGGTTGTTCAACCTCCAATCGCATGTGCTTTTGTTTACAAATGATCACCTTACATTTCTAAAGCATTTCAAACAGTTTTTTTTATTCCAGATGCAGTCGACGTCTTAAAGCCCCCTTATATGTCAGAAATCTGATGTTCCACAGTGATTTCCACAGAGGTAAAAAAAAGGTGTCTATAAAATCAAAAAGACACTAACAAATGTCACCACATGTACACACAATTTGCAACAGGATGTGCTCGTTAAGGGAAACGTGTCTTATAGCGTCTGTGTCTTTAGCATAGTGCAATTATCTCCTGTAGGCGGCGCGACATTCCTTCACAAGGGCAAAAATGGTTTGTGGAAAATTGTCCCATTTGTGCAGAAATCCAGGAATGCCAGGCAGAATTGGTACAGAATTTAAGGGGTTGAATAGCCTCTGCAATGCAAACTGTAATATATGACGCAGGTGTTCAACAAGGTTAGTTTCAAGGTTCAAAGGTATTTCCATCCTCAGAACACTGCGTTTCTGCAACAAATCACTCACCAGACGAGACTTGTGAACGTGTTGTCACGATGGTGCCTCTAGCTATCTTTGAAGTCACCTGTTTCGAATAGAGTGAGATATCAGTTTCAGGAATTTCCTCCGACAGGTATGAAAAAAGCGGGGCCCCTAGTGGGTCCTGGGACTATGTATGTTATTCCATTTAATATGACATAATATAAAATGTGAAGACAAGACTTCAATTTATTACATTCATGTATATATAAAAGATGGGCATTTGTTATTAATTATTTTAACAATGTAATTATTTATATTGGTGCTCAGTTGAAAGACATGGATTACGGGAACAGGGTAAACAAACACGGGTCCACTAACGTTCAGGTGATAAACTGCTGAATTACAAGGTATGCAATTTACGTGCATACACCATCAGCATATACCATCAGCTTAACGTGGCGTCTTTTTATGGCACCGCCGTTATAACTTACGTAATAATATGGTTGCGACATATTACTAAATAAGTTATAACGGCGTGTGATATTTTCACATGCCGTGTGATTTTCAACCCTGAGATTTATCAACAGACGTGAATGGCAATTCAGTTATTATTCTGCCTTACATAAAAGCATATCTTTTCTGCATTAAACAATATAGCATTTAACAAATATAACATAAATTACTGTCTTTTCTTTAATTGTAAGTTTTAATTAAATAAGTTAGTTATTAATATTTAAAATCTTACCTAAGTTGATTTCAAGTACCAGTGGTCAAAACGGAACATTTTAATGAATTAGTCTTTCCATTTTTGTTCCTTTTAAAATATTAATTTTAATTAATACTTAAAAGAACAATTTCAACATTGCAGTAAATTGGTGCACAGTCTCCTCCAAGAGACATTCTGCGACATGATTTCTAGCTCTAATTTTACCATAGATGGAGTTCAAGAAAAAATTTGAATCGTCAGCAAAACCAGTTGATTCCAGTGATGATTGACAAAGTTCGGAAGCCTTTGGAATCACTGACCGTGACAGTTTCAACTGATATCTCACTCCACTTGGAGAAGGGACTTGGGGGGAGAGGGGGGTTACTGTTGGGAATGTTTACTCACGGTTCTCGTCTAGTGAGTGATTTGTTGCAGAAAAGCATTGTTCTGAGGATGGTGCAATTGCTAACTTTATTCCAGTATTGTGTTTGTAATAGGTGGTGGACACAATTTGTGGTCACAAACGCACATTATTTTTAGCGTTATTGTACACAACTCATTATTATCGAATGACATGTTAGACTTTTCTATGTTTAGAAAGGATGTCTGTTAGAATCAGATATACTTGACCATTTTTTTTTTCAGTGATTCAGTGATTTTTTTTCAGCCACACAAACATCTCTGCAAAATAGACACGCTTACTTAGATTTAGCGTCAATTAAGTCAAATCTATTGGGGAAGTCAGAAGCTTCAAACTTGACACGTCGTGCCGTTATTTTCTGCTCATCTAGTCACTAAATTAAAAAAAAGACAGTATTGACTTACAAGTTATTGTGATATATACACATTTTCAAACCTACATTCGGTATCTATTCAATCACCTGATTAGCATCTGTGTCTACCGCGTACTGCAATTATCTCCTGTAGGCCTCGCGGCATGCCCTTTCAACGGCCATAAGTCTGTCCAGTGGAAAGCTTGACTGTCATTGCTTGCTTTTTCCTCTCAATCTTTTACCGTTAGTATACTTTCACAATATTTTTGATTGGTCCATTCTTTAATGTTGTCCATCCACGTCCTTGGTCTTACTTTCTCACGTATTTCATTTAACATTCCTTCCCATAGCAACCACTGCAAATCTTTTCATTCTCTTTTTCATTGACTTTTGTTACTTCTGTAAGTCTGAATTAGCTTCTGTTAACAAAACTGTATTACCTGCTTAAATTAGATTATTTATATTGATTCCTCCTATATTCACACTTTTCATATCTTTGACCTCTCTGAATTTCTTCAGTATACAAGTGAATTAATTTGGTCACAGAACACAACCCTGGCCCTTTCTTTATTTTGAATTTAGTTGTTACTCCATGTGCTTTTCTTATTGATGCGGTCTGTTCCCAAAAAAGATGGTTATGGTTTGAAGGTCTTTACTATCTATCCACATGTCAGATAAACATTCTATCATCTTAAAATGCTTTACTCCATTAAACGCTTTAGTATACTCAATAAAACAAATTTAAATATCTTTTTCAAATGGGTTGTATAATAAATGCGGTCTTGTTTGGCCAAATATCGAACTTTGCTGTTCTACTTTCAATAATAACTTTGTAATATGACTCATTAGACTTATATTGCTCCAAAGTCAAATTACTGTGCTTTTGGTGTCACTGGAAGAATTGCAAATATTGAGTGCTCAATTTCAGTTGGGATCATTCCACTGTTGTAGATGGTGTTGTACAAATTAATATTAGGGCTTTACGAGTTTCCTTTGGCGGTTCATCTGGTCCAGCTGCCTTCCCATCCTTCATTTTATCACTGTCTTTTCCGCCGTACAGGTACTCTTTTTTCCACGATAACTATATGATGAGATAAAATTTAATTCAAATTTGCCATAAATAGACATAGATAAATAATATAGCACAAAATTAGTTTTAATAACTGATAACAAACCATTACTCTTTATATATTAATTCCTTAACACCTGGATTCGTTTTGATTTCGAATCGTAAATTATAAATGATCACCATGATACAAGCTGAAAAACCACAACCACAGAAGTGCTATGGAAACCAATTATATATAGAACATTATATAAATCATCTTATACATGAAATAAGTGATATATTTTGTTCTAGCTTCAAAAAAGACTCGTTAAATGTCTCCATCGAATTCGAACATGCCCCCCGTTTCTACACCACAGGCTTTAAAATCTATATAAGATATACATTCAAATACTGCCATACAAATGGGACATCCAGCCAATGCATGTAACCCCTCCAAGCGACTTACACCAAGAAAAAAAAAATCTTGAAAAGTACATAGGTCTTTTTTGGAACAAGGTAGCATAATGATAATCTGTTAATTGCATTTTTCGAATCAAAACTCAATCACGGCTCTTTTAAATATACCGTAGAATAGACATGCAATGTTATGTGACAGACTAAGGTCTATTTTCAGAACACTGAGAATAAAATTGGATCATTTGACTCTCTAGTCAGAGTCCAGCACCCCTTGACCCTCATGGAGTTAATTTGTCTACTATATAAGGGTCAAATTACCACTACCAGACTCTTTATAGACTCTGTTATCAGAGTCAATCACCCCCTGGCTCTCATGGAGTCAAATTAGTGTCTGGCTGACCCCTTTCACCGACTCTTTTCGCTGGCTGGACAATAAGCCTCGTTTCAGTGCTTAATTGTGATGACAGTGAGCAGACGGCGTGGAGAGAACAGTTTCATCATCCTTTGTCAGTATAAACACGACTTTATTGGCTATAGTTGGTTTTATGCATTAACAAGAGGTTTTCTGTGTGTTTCTGCATGCAGAACTCGTGCACTTATTACTGGCCCGGGCTTTCAGTTGCCCACACCCTTTATGTGATATGTTGGTATACAGGTCAGCAGGTTTTGTTTCCAGGTTGAAGGTTTGACCCGCCAATGCATGTCAATGGGGAGGTATGCTCACTCATTGGTATATTTGTGGTATATATATATGTCGTGCTGTTTATTACCAGATTTACAAACTGTTTGTTATTGCAGATTCAACACCATATGCGACCGGATGGCCTTGTGGTTAGAGTGTTCGCCTCCGGAGCGGGAGGACGTGGTTTCATACCCGTCCGGGGACATATCAGTGTTTGATAAACGGTACCTGCTGTCTCCCCGCTTAGCACTGTTGTGTTTTTTTAATAATGTGCCAAGGAGTCAAAAATTCCTTAATATGGGGTCATGGTGACTCTTTTGTACAGATAAATCAAAGGATGAAGGGATGTGTGAATAGGGTCAATTGTGACCCTCCTGGGGTCTGGGATGGCGTCGGAGTCAACTTGACTCCATACTGGGAGTTATTTTAGGCACCACTGCTGGACTCCAAGTTTGGAGTCACTTGGACTCAGATTTTATTCTCAGTGAATGCTTTGGTTACCTAGATTGCTTTCTTGAAATATCACGTTGGTCTTTGATTTTGGCAACTACTTTTATCAGTTTATTAACTCTTGTGACAGGTTTGTTCTCTGATTACGAATGAACCCTTTACTGGTAGTGTTCACAAACTTATGAACATAAGGAACCTCAGTAAATTGATACACACTTTCAAGAGGTGCAAAAATAGATACCGCTAGTGTCTTCACTACCGCATCTCCCCATCTATGATAATAAAAACCACCTGCCCGGTCCAAGGCATTGAGAAAGTCAGAGACGTTTTTGCTTCTCCAGAATCGCAAACTAGATATTTCAAAATTGTTAAGGAAATATTTATTCCTGCGTAGTTTTCTGAAGAATGTTGGTTGAATCTGCTTGTTGGTGAGATAGGCATTGACGCGCGGATAAAGACCAACAACGTAATCAGGATGCTCATGATTCATGTGCACATACCCATACGTGAGGTTCCCTTTCGCCATGAACTTGAAAAGATCAAATGGAACCTGGCCAATCAAACGTGAGTCATCATCCAACCTCCAGTAATAGTCGACCAGGCGCATTATGGGCGTGACCTGCAGGCTTATAGATTGAAATCTACACATATGTCTGTAGCCAATACGCTTATCGTTTGCTTTAGCCACGTCGCTCCTCATTTTTGTCTCGTTTATCCATTTAGGAACCGAGAATTTTACGAACTGAAAAAACACGTCTGATCTTGTCCATGAGCGAATAGACGTCATGTTGGTATCGCTGAGGCCTGTCTCGTGGAACAACACCACTGGATAGTGGTACATATTGTTGAAATATCTATCTATTCGGTCAAGTCCATCCTTGAGGGTGATTGAAAATCGTTTAGATTTGACTAAGATGTATATGACTGCCTTAGGTTTGTGGACGGGCCACGCCTTCAACATGCTTTTGAATCTTTCTAATTCAAAGGAAGATCTCTTTTCTTCGCCTAGATAACTTCCATTAGTTTTACTGACTCTGGCAGATTTGGGGTTGTTTTGGACTGTTAACTCGACCCCCTGAAGCAGGCGCTCCACTTTATATAGAACCTCCTGGGGTAAAAACACCATGTTGTCCTGCCGCCTTTGTGCCTTTCTTAGTTCTAGGACTTCTCTTAATATGCCGAATTGGAACAGGAGCACAAAGGCGATTCCCAAGGCGATACGATATCTACCCAGCCTTCTTGTAGAATGTATCTGAAAATATCATAATATTGCCAATTACATTTTCAAAGCTCTATCTCTCAATCTGAGAAGAATTCCTCTTCCCCCCTTGAAAACTATTCATTTCCTGTTTAAGATAGTTACATGTAACTAGATAGACACTTTTCTTTAGCCAAATGCCACGTCACGTCATCATATTCTGAATTGAAGAACAAAGATACTATTACACACTTACGATGCAAACAGCTGAACGTTTCATCTCGCCTACAAAACTAAGTCGGCAACTTGTGCACCCTTGTTCTCCAAATTCAGGATCCAATTAAGCCAAAAGGCTGCTTCTATTCGTTCCTTCTCATACACTGGAAAAAAAGCCTTATTCACATTGACCTTACTTCATATTTAATTCATTGCGTCATATAATTTGCTCCTGGTTGTTGCATACTTTATTCATGACTACCCGACAATATATGAAACATAACTTTGTCTCAACAACGTTTTATCCCCGACGTTTCATTGTAATTAAGACACCGTTTACATGAAAAATCTAAATTCTAAAAATCCAAAAATCCATTGGCGGTATCTACTGATCACGGTCTGTGCCCTGAATACCCCGCGGCGTAATTAACTAGCAGCGCGAGTGAGTCACTTCCAAAGCTGTAATTAATTCTCGGCTGCGCTCGGAGATTCTGGCACCTTGACGCATGCGCAGTAATAAGTTAAAGAGAGAAAATGGCGTTTGCGGTTGCTTTGAAAAATGTGTTTGTAGATTTTGTGCAACAACAAGACGAAGAAGATAAGGTCTATATGAGTGCAACCGTCATGATCCGATGGCAATAGAGATACTACCGCGCACGCGTCAAGGTGCCAGAATCTCCTCCGAGCGCAGCCGAGAATTAATTAATTAATTAGAGCTTCCTTTTTCTATTTGAATCGAAAATTGAATAATGAACACTTTTCGACCTTGTCATTTCCTCAAAGACAGAGATAAAAGGGTATATTATAATTTATTTCACCCTTTAACATAAGAAAGCACGAAAACGGTCGATATTCATATTTTCTATCACATAGCGGATCTGTTGATGTTGTATTTTGTATTTTATGGTAAAATATAAAAAAACGAAGGCAATTGCCGTTTTTCATTTTAAGTGGAAAAACGAAAATTGAGTTTCATTTTCCATTACATTTTGGCCATTTCTATCATTTTCTGGCTAAATGGAAATCGCTTTGCCCCACCACACACGGACCCTTTTCCCACCGTTTCTTATGAGACGACCCCCGGTATTGCGTCATCTCGCGCAAGGCATGTCGGTATCTCAAAACGATAAACTCGACATGCAAAATGATAAAACGACTTTGTAGAAAATACTCTATGATGAAAGTGACGATCTCAAAATGATGTTAGCACCTCAAAAAAAAAAAAAAAAAAAAAAAAAAAAAAAAAATCTGGTCAAAATGATACATTCATCTTTATTGTACAAACGGAGTTCCATACGACACAGCGAGACACAGCTGGACGCGGATTCGAATCTATTCTTTTGCTCGAAATAATTTCTAAAATTTGCTTACTATAAGAGGAAACTCGTTAGTAAGTAGGGTGGACGGGTAAGACACGGCGCAGTCGGTAGCGTGTTTGGTTGAATAGTTAATGCACCAATCCATCAGCAAATTAAACCATGGTGACGGCAAGTCACGTTTTCAAAGCTCAGATGATGCGTGTCAATTCACCTCTATAATGAGCTGGCCCGCGATCTAAAATGAATGTAGGCACTCGTGTGTCCGAGCCAATTACCTTTTGCATAAAAAGCCGGTATAGTTTAGACTTAGTGATCGATTTTGACAACAAATTACTGCTCGACATTATCATAAAGTCTTCGTCGTCAATTATATTTCTTTTCTCTGCTTTAAAGTCTTTAAAATGATACTTGGGCGGGGATAGTCATTGATCTCTATCCTTTACCAACTACGCAACAGAACAGTATTGAATTGAGTCAATACCTTACTGGCTTCATGGCTTCATGCATTTTATACGCCCCCCCCCCCCCCCCTTTAAAAAACCCTTGATCCGTCTCTGATAAATGTAGCGTATATCAACGGATGAGTAACGGATGAGTACCTTAAATGAGCGTTTGACTGGCGTATTCTAGTATTTGAGTTTAGAACATAAGTAACGCACATGAGCGTATGAATAATATTTGGGTAAAGCACTTATTTGTCTGATGATTATCGACTGCCAACTAGATGGATCCAACTGGTTAAAAAAGCAGGTTTCTCAATCCTCTCTATTTGTATCAGCTGTGATAAAGATTTGGCAATTGAGCTCTGATTATACCTTATGTGGCCAAACGTACATGGGCCTTTTTTCATCCACTAATCAAACGTTGGGTAAACGTAAAATATGTTTGGCAGACCAAGGGATGTACCGGTATTAACATAAGCCAAACGTGTTAACATAAGTTCATTAATCGTTAATCCATACAGCTTAAGTCCATATCACGTTGCATACACGCCATGGATACGCTGACTACCAGGGGTATACCGACCACGGCATTAAAAACGTAACTATTACGTAACCTTAGTGTCAATTTAGCGAATACGTCGATTTCCTAGCGCATCCTTAAAGTATGATTACCGTGCTAGTGATACGCACATAAACGCAGAAAATTTCTGAACATGCTCAAAAGTTTATTGTTCCTTCTGCGTATATAAACGTGTATACGTCGTAAATCAAACACAGCAAGTTTATCTGCGTATTTGCGTTAGTGCTATACGCCGTAGTGTGACAGTACCTCATTTTTTAAAGTCCGTTTAAGTAACGTTAAGGTAATGATACTAACCTTTCTACGCAATACAGTTTATCTCCGTTTGAATTACGCTCAAATATGGTTCATTTTTGCTTCAAATCATATTGTCTTATCATGGGACTGACCCAGTGCTTCTGTACGTTCTATGCTTCTAAGTGGAGGTGTTATTCTCAGTAACCCTACGTGCGTCATACACGTAAGAGAAACACACAGTAACGTAGCTGAAGCGTATTAGTCCGAAAGTGTCCCTAGCGTACCGTAGGCCTACGTGTGTCCCTAGTGTACCGAGCAACGAAAGACTCATACGTTTGTCTTCGCTGAAAATTTTTGAACATTTCCAAAAAAATTATATCTCTCTATTTTTGAAATTGCGGGCCTCTTTTCCCTTAGTTGACGCAAATTTAAATGGCATAGTAGACTATAGGGCCCACGTTAGATATTACTTCAGAGTGTCCAAAATGCTCTTTCAATCTGATGTATGTACCTGAAGTATGTATTAAATTTTACTTTCATTCCCATTACATTATTTCTGTAAAGCTTGTAAGCGTATGATTCCGGGTAGTCCAAATTGCCGGTGGGGTGCATTACATCGTGCGTGGTGTGCCCTGATGCCTTGAACGTACTCTTTATCGCGACTTTATACATAATAAAGCATATCGGTTAAATACTTTTTAATTTTCCAAGGTTGTTACTGAAGTATGGTGAATGTTAGGAAACTTTCTATGCCTCTTATTTCCAAAGCTGCTAGTATGCTCATTTATATCCAATTCTCTGTGCCTCGGCGGCCATTTTGAATTACGGCACTTTGGCATAGGGGGATTCATGTAGGAAATCGTCTTTGTTATATTGGCCCCCACTGGACAAGATTCAACTTGTTTACACCTTCCCCTATGTAACTGGCATTACATGTTATTCTGAATTGTGTTGTTGTCATAGTTCTTCTTCAACAAAAAACCCTTACTTTTTAATTGTCCTTTTCCCTGGTAACTGTTTAATAACACTATACCATACACTTTTTACATACTTAACCATAGAAAGAAGAGAAATAGATCATTTTGCCAGAAGTTATTTAAAAACTTTTAAGTTAAAATACAAATGCATTACTCCTAATACATCAATTCATTTACCAAGACGATTTTATTGATCCCTTAAATAAGCTAACAAATGACTACTTTATGAAAGTGCAAGAGATGCCATTTCTTGTATATTATATACGTGATCAATAACAATTAAATTCCCAAAGTCTTATATTGCAATACACAAAAAAAAAAAAAAAAAAAAAAAAAAAAAAAAAAAAACTGGGGAAAAGGAAACAGAAACAGAGATCTTTTCTTACAACTCAGTAGAATATTGATAATCCGTTTTTTTTTTTCAAGTCAACTCTCACACAGGACCCCTTTATTTATACTGTACAAAGCATAATGGTATGTAACAGACTTAGGTCTATTTCGATAATTAGTCTATTTGATCACTCAGATGTCATAACCCATATATTCCGCGAGTCTTTGGTTTTGGTAACGTCTTCAATCAGTACATTACCATCTGGGCCAGATTTCTTCCGTAAGCATACCTGAATTCTCTACTGGTTGTGTTCACATTCTTATGCACATACGGCACCTCAGTGAACTGATATACACTTCCGATTGGTGCAAAAATGGACACAACCAGGGTCTTCACTACAGCGTCTCCCCATCGATGATAATAAAATCCCCCTGACCGATCCAAGGCGTTGAGAAATTCGGAAACGTTTTTGCTCCTCCAAAAATGTAAACTAGCTAGTTCAAAATTGTTGAAGAAATATCTGTTTCTGTGCAGTTTTCTGAAGAATGTTGGTTGAATCTGCTTGTTGGTGAGATATGAATTGACGCGCGGATAAAGACCAACAACGTAATCGGGATTTTCTGGAGACATGTGCACATATCCATAAGTAAGGTTCCCTTTCGCCATGAACTTGAAAAGGTCAAATGGAACCTGGCCAATCAAACGTGAGTCATCATCTAGCCTCCAGTAATAGTCGACCAGGCGCATTATGGGCGTGACCTGCATGCTTATAGCATGAAACCTACACATATGTCTGTAACCATAGCGCTTATCGCCTGCTTTAGCAATATCGCCCTCCAATTTTGTTTCGTTTATCCATTTAGGAACTGAGAATTTCACGAGTTGAAAGTAAACGTCTGACCTCGTCCAAGAGCGAATGGATGCTATGTCAGTATCGCTGACGCCTGTCTCGTGAAACAGTACCAATGGGTAGTGATAGATATCGTTAAAATATCTATCCAACCGGTCGAGTCCGTCCTTTAGGGTGGAAGTAAATCGAGAAGATTTGACTAAGATGTAGATGGCTGCTTTTGGTTTGTTGACGGGCCACGCCTTCAACATGTTATTGAATCTTTCTAATTCATAGGAAGATCTTTTTGCTTCTTCCTTATCACTTGGTTCGCCATTAATGTTGTCGGCTCCAGCAAGTTTTTGGTTGTTCTGGACTGGTAACCCCCCAGCCTGCAGGAGTCGCTCTACTCTGAGCACAGTTTCCTGGGGTAAATACACCATACTCTCCTGTCGTCTTTGCCTCAATCTTAATTCTAGGACTTCTCTCAAGACACCGATTTGGAACATGAGCAGGAAGGCTATTACCAAGGCTATGCGACACCTGTCTATCCTTGGTCTAATGTTCATCTGAAAATATAATAATATTGTAATATTAATTGTCAGAGCTTAATTGTTACATGTACGTTCCAGTTCTACCTTCTGGTGTCAGACGGGTCTTCAGTATTCTATAGCATTTAAATGTGAAGAAGAGATTATTCAATAATTTTAAGATTCTACATATACTAGTGCTCCTTGCGGTCAGGATGTATGTACATGTTATTATTTGTAATCACCAATCTGTGGCCCATTAGACAAATTAATGTTATATTTTAGTGTGTGTGTGCGTTTGTTCATACGTGTGTGTATTTGAAAGAGAGAGAGAGAGATCTTCATGTACCTTAAAAACTACCCATTTCTTTGTTAAGATGGATACATGTAGATATACAGGGGGTATACACTGTAGATGATACATGTAAATGGATGAAATAACATAATTTTCTTATCAGTCGAATGCCACGTCGACGTATTCTTTATAAAATGTAAAAAAGATGCTGTTATACACTTACGTTGCCAACAGCCACACTTCTCAACTCGCTGAAAAACTTGGTTGCTTTTTGTTCCCGGTATTCTCCAAACTGTGACCACANCTCAGATGTCATAACCCAAATATCCCGCGAGTCTTTGGTTTTGGTAACGTCTTCAATCAGTACATTACCATCTGGGCCAGATTTCTTCCGTAAGCATACCTGAATTCTCTACTGGTTGTGTTCACATTCTTATGCACATACGGCACCTCAGTGAACTGATATACACTTCCGATAGGTGCAAAAATGGACACAACCAGGGTCTTCACTACAGCGTCTCCCCATCGATGATAATAAAATCCCCCTGACCGATCCAAGGCGTTGAGAAATTCGGAAACGTTTTTGCTCCTCCAAAAATGTAAACTAGCTAGTTCAAAATTGTTGAAGAAATATCTGTTTCTGTGCAGTTTTCTGAAGAATGTTGGTTGAATCTGCTTGTTGGTGAGATATGAATTGACGCGCGGATAAAGACCAACAACGTAATCGGGATTTTCTGGAGACATGTGCACATATCCATAAGTAAGGTTCCCTTTCGCCATGAACTTGAAAAGGTCAAATGGAACCTGGCCAATCAAACGTGAGTCATCATCTAGCCTCCAGTAATAGTCGACCAGGCGCATTATGGGCGTGACCTGCATGCTTATAGCATGAAACCTACACATATGTCTGTAACCATAGCGCTTATCGCCTGCTTTAGCAATATCGCCCTCCAATTTTGTTTCGTTTATCCATTTAGGAACTGAGAATTTCACGAGTTGAAAGTAAACGTCTGACCTCGTCCAAGAGCGAATGGATGCTATGTCAGTATCGCTGACGCCTGTCTCGTGAAACAGTACCAATGGGTAGTGATAGATATCGTTAAAATATCTATCCAACCGGTCGAGTCCGTCCTTTAGGGTGGAAGTAAATCGAGAAGATTTGACTAAGATGTAGATGGCTGCTTTTGGTTTGTTGACGGGCCACGCCTTCAACATGTTATTGAATCTTTCTAATTCATAGGAAGATCTTTTTGCTTCTTCCTTATCACTTGGTTCGCCATTAATGTTGTCGGCTCCAGCAAGTTTTTGGTTGTTCTGGACTGGTAACCCCCCAGCCTGCAGGAGTCGCTCTACTCTGAGCACAGTTTCCTGGGGTAAATACACCATACTCTCCTGTCGTCTTTGCCTCAATCTTAATTCTAGGACTTCTCTCAAGACACCGATTTGGAACATGAGCAGGAAGGCTATTACCAAGGCTATGCGACACCTGTCTATCCTTGGTCTAATGTTCATCTGAAAATATAATAATATTGTAATATTAATTGTCAGAGCTTAATTGTTACATGTACGTTCCAGTTCTACCTTCTGGTGTCAGACGGGTCTTCAGTATTCTATAGCATTTAAATGTGAAGAAGAGATTATTCAATAATTTTAAGATTCTACATATACTAGTGCTCCTTGCGGTCAGGATGTATGTACATGTTATTATTTGTAATCACCAATCTGTGGCCCATTAGACAAATTAATGTTATATTTTAGTGTGTGTGTGCGTTTGTTCATACGTGTGTGTATTTGAAAGAGAGAGAGAGAGATCTTCATGTACCTTAAAAACTACCCATTTCTTTGTTAAGATGGATACATGTAGATATACAGGGGGTATACACTGTAGATGATACATGTAAATGGATGAAATAACATAATTTTCTTATCAGTCGAATGCCACGTCGACGTATTCTTTATAAAATGTAAAAAAGATGCTGTTATACACTTACGTTGCCAACAGCCACACTTCTCAACTCGCTGAAAAACTTGGTTGCTTTTTGTTCCCGGTATTCTCCAAACTGTGACCACAATTAAATCAACAGCACATTTCAATATGTTTTCTTCTAGCTGGGATTTAAGGCACATGAGCTTAATCCACAAAGATGACAAGAGAAATAATTCATTGCAGCCTGTCATATTATCTGCTGGTATTGAGATAGGCCCAAAACGTGCATATAATATCTATGAATTAATTATGAAATCATCAGTGACGACTTTGACTGCACGTTTCGTTACCTAACGCTACAGGCGGATTTGGGTCTTACCCCCCCTCCCCCCCCAATTGAATTTTCAATATTAATTGTACACGTGTTTGGAAAGTCTCCCTCGATAAAAGATAAAAGTTGGGTTTTCTTGCTGATCAAAACTTCTTAGGGGTTCGATATTATTCTGTGCGCTTCATTCAGTGGATTTCACCCGATCGCTGTCTCATGATATAAAAGTAGCCGATTTTAAAATTTTTATTTAGGAGAGTATTTCCAACCTTTTAATACACACATATAGACATGTTATGTGGCCGTGGCGATATACGCTTTATTCGGTTTGAAAAGTGTTCTTCGGTAAAATGCGATTTTCCTCTTTCTGGGTATACTCAAGCCAAATAATACAGCAAGCTATCAATCGAGTTCTTTGCCAAATATCACTTTTTTATTGGTTAAAAAGTATTTAAAGCTGGGGTACTTTTTACCAGACGTGCACTTGTCTTTCGGCATTAATATTGCTTCTACACGGCAAAAAAATGAGGTCAAAAATGAAGAAGGTATTGCCTTGCAGGTTATTTTTCAGTGCCAACGATCACTTCAAATAACTAAATTATATACTGTGTATATAGTGCCTTTAAACAACATTGAATAGGGCCTACTTGATCCTGTCCTGGCGTACTGGTACATCTGGGTATGACAGTTTGCTCACACGCTTAGCGTGGGCCTTTTTACGACGTCACAGGACCCATTTTGGACGGCGACTCATGTTGTACTCGTCACACAATTCCCATACTCCTGGTATACTTTCATCATGTTGAAGTCTTTTCATTACAAAAGTAGATTCCTTCCCATGGGATAACTAATTCTCTGTGCTAATTTTTATACGCCGCTGCAAGTAACCGTGTTTTCTCACCTGCTCTGTACGAATTGCGCCGTGCCCATTTGTAACATAATTTTTTGTGTCTCAGTCTTGTGCCAGGGTCACATTTCCCAGCTGTCTAAAGAAAATGTTGCTTGCAGCTAAATTTAAACGTCCTAGGCAAATCAATTTCTCCACCTTTTCCAAGCACTGTGCCTTCTGTAAATCCCCTCAGACCGAAGATGTGATACCCTTCACGCATGAACAAGAATCCCGCCAATACAAATGTGACTCATTCCTAGTCCTGAGCTCTGCAATATTTGTCTTTTAATGGCCAACTGATCTCCTCTCCCATTCCTTTTTCTTATGGTTGGCACGGTGCCATCCTTCATTTATAACTGTCAAGCAGCTAGATCTCATAAATTGCTTTATTTATTTATTTTTTAAATAAAAATGACGCCCCACCCCTCATCAGAGTGCAAACTCTTTGCAAATTCCCTCTTCTCTGATGTATAATATAAAGCATCAATTTGGGCCATTTGCATTGCCTCTAGATGGATATAATCATATATATCGTACCAGTTGGTAGAGTGGTCTTCCACGATAACACAATTAATTGGGCATCTGTACATGTATATATGCTCAAAATGAATGACCATACATGTACGGTTCACCCCATTTCAGGTGACCTAACACCAGAGGAGATCAAACTCCCTCCTTTGAAAAGCCTTGTATGGTGCCATGATCTTCCAGCAAACTATCAACTTTAACTCATTAAATTCGTTTAAAAGAAACTTTGACACGATCCCTAATGTTTATCGAGTCTTATATGGGGTTTTAAAATCTGACAAAAAAGCCCAAATATACCAATCATCTGAAGTACGAAGACAGACACTGTGCTTTTCATTTTTTTGTACTTGTCAAACATCAATTCCAATATTAGGCTACTACCTAACTGTCAAAATCAATGTGTATGATATACTGTATGTCGTCTGCTACTCCGCATATTGCCATCAAACAAAATCTAAATCATTATCAACTCTTGGGTCTTTTCCGCCCTCGTATGGGTGTCAGTCAAATTTGTCACGGGTACCTCTGTATTCGAGCGAGCACTAATCAACTATTTATTTAACACAATACCATAAAAAAACACGTACACGTCCACTGGATCTCTCACTCTGCGCCATGTTGCTCACCTGTGACTCTACCATCCGGCACTTACCACAGTCAATAGTATCCTAAACATGGCGGAAGAAGGCGGAAGTGTGAACTCAGCACCACTGCCTCCAAAGCGACCTACTATTATAAGATATGGAAATACAGAAGGTGAGGCCAGTTCATTGAATGTACGCGGGAAAGAATAACGAATGTGGAAAAGGTTTCTTTGGTTTTATATTTGCTGCATATTTGTATACTGACGTTGCATATTGGTCGGTTTGCATTACTGCGTTTGCTTCCCGTACGATGTTGGTGAAAAACACAAAGCCATAAGACCACTTCACTGAATACAAACAAGAATTGATAAATATATTTTAACATTATAGCTTGTAAATGTGTTACTTTTAGGCCGCTGTATGTATCTTTACTTTCACCAAACGATTAAAGTGACAGTCGAGCGATCGAGTTAGGCTTGTACTAGTAAATTGTAAAGTTACTGTTTTAAAATAATTATACCTGAATGCTTTCCTGGTAGTTTTTATCTACATTTAATGTGACATGATACTGTAGGATTGGAGAATGGAACTGCAGTAGCACCACCGATTCCAGCAAGAGCAGCGCCACCTCCCCCAGTGCCTAGGCCTAGTAAAGATTCAGGGGTACCCCCACCTCTTCCCCCAAGTCCCAAACCCCTCATAGGAGATGGCCCCCCACCATTGCCCCCAGGGCCAAGGCCTGTCACAGATGCAGGTGGTGGCCCCCCACCATTGCCGCCAGGGCCCAAGCCCATCACAGATGCAGGTGGCCCCCCACCATTGCAGCCAGGGACAAGGCCTGTCAGTGAAATGGTAGGGCCACCAAGGCCAATACCCCCTAAACCGGGACCCCCACAGAGACCAGTAGGTACACCCCAGGGTAAGTCACCAACATACAGGCACAAACACTTTGAAAATTAATATTACTGGAAATCTTTCTGAGCAATGTTTCTCAGTGTTTTATAGATATGGAATAGAATGGTTTATGGTTATTGATGGAATGGTTAATTGTTATTGTAAAAGCTTAATTAGATAAGATATGGCCTTCAAAATGTACTGGTACAAGGACAAAGACATAATTTGTGGTGATGTGCTGAAGAACAAACGGTTAATTACCTACTGATACTCTCTTAGCTTCTAAATAAGTTCAAAAAATTAGCTGTGTCCTTATGGGTTGTAATTTAAATTCTGAACTAAATTTTTGAATTATGAAATCATATTATCTTACAGATATGTCTGAGAGTTGGCATGAATTCTGATTTAAGTTGGGTGACAAGGTTGAAGATGTATAACTTTTGTTTTTTAGTTCCAACCAAGCCATCACCGCCCTCAGTGGCTCCTAAGAACGCTGGTGTGTCTTCTAGTTCTTCATTTTCCAAACCTCCCCCAGCAGTGCCTGTCAAGTCTTCCAAACACGGTGGCAGTGTGAAAAAGTATGTACTCTTAACTGATTCAATTACCCATTGTCAATGTACTACACAATATGCATCAATTTACCAGTAGATTTTAAATTAGGCCTGTTAGGAGGGGAGAGAGAGGTATGGAGGGTGTTACTAGTAAGCAGACAGCTTTTGGCTGTAAAAATATTTGCTCTAAATCATTATTTGATCTAGGATCAATCTGTAAAAATGCAGCTTTTTTAGTCAAAGGTATACTTTTTCAGGAAAAGATTCCCCCTTTTGAAATTGCTGGCTGTTGGCCTGTTTTTGAATAGAAGATTTGACTGAAGTAATTTTACGATGTACCGAGTACATGCATGTGATGATGTGCACGTGTTAGACTTAAGTGTTGGTTTTCTGTAGGCTAAGCATGATATTGATTAGGCACTAGCCCGAGGCAATTGCCCAAAGTGGCACTGGGCTAGTAAAAAAGTTGAAATTTTGAGCCTATTGTAACACTCAGTAAGATTTCAAAAATATAAGTCGCCAGTCTTCTTTGTCCCTGCCTCTAATTTGACGTTTCTAGATAGTATGATATGCCTCTCAGTTGAAAAATCTCACATCTAGCTCAAACTACTGAATATTGATTAGTTGCTATAAATAACTTCACTGTAGTTATTAATAGCAGCAGTCTGTCTGATCAGCGTGTCGGCATCTTTTTATTTGACCAGTTTGTTGTCATGACTACAAATTGCTGTCAATCAAGTTACTGGATCAGACCGGAATTCCTTGGTACTAGCAACAGGTTTTGTCAAAACAACACTGTCTCCGAAGCAAGTGTAAAGTATGCATTATCTCATAGAACATTTGGGTTAGGACCTATTAGCAGACTGAGGGGTGTAGTATTCTATTTCCTTTTTGTTTATATTTTTTATTTATAATTTTAATATCCACGAGTTAATACATTTTCCTTTGATTATTGCCTTTTAAAAACAACAAGACCCTGGCAGTTACATGTGACATAAATACCCTATGAACTATTCTTGACAATGTGGAATAGTCGGGTTTATGCCATGGCTACCCCTCCACACTTTGTCCTGGTAAAGTCCTTGAAAAGTTGTTTTTACAAATGTATAACCAAAAGAATTGTAACCAAAAAAATTGCAAGACGTTTGTTTAATTACCCTTACAGCACCTATGTATTTTAATTTAGAAGTGGCATTATATACCGATGTAATTGGAAATAAATTGTAGGAAAAGAGCCATTGTCAATAAAAAGAATAGTAATTAAAAAAAAATTTTTGATTGCATATAAAAATGGAAAGAAAGGTATTATAAAAATATGAAAAGTAAGGGTAACTATATTCAGTATTACATATTAAAAAAGGGAATTTTTTCAATATTAAATAATTAAATATATTTTAAATCAATTTTACCACCCCATCAACTGAAAATTAACCTGATTGACTTTGTTATTCACTTGCTCTACTTCTATAATAAGGTTTACAAGAAAGTACAGTATGGTACCACAACTCTTTACAACATCTGCTTAAACTTTTAAAATGAATTATTTAAATTGGGCTAGTGTTTTTTGGTTCGGGCTAGTAAAGTTTGAGAGTCTGCTAGCCCGAAGGGCTAGTAGTCTAAAAAGTTTTTGGCACAGACTGTTGATATAAAAGAGTTGCACTGTATCTGTTGTTCATGTTAAATAAATCCAGAGATTGAGCCTCAGAAATGTAGTTTTAAATATCCCCACCCCAGCTGCTATCTCTTGTACATTGTAATGATGTGAGTCTTCCCACCAGGAGGCCAGAAATTACCATAGTAGCTGCTAGACCTATGAGTGAAGTTGGGTTCAGAGAAAGTGAAAATGTCACACCTGAGGTACCTTCCAGCATTTCCCTTAAACCAGGTACACAGGCAGTGCTTTATATATCGTAATGCATTACTTCATATTTGTATTGAGAAGTGCTTTCTAATTATAATTTTGAAAGAATTTTATGTTTGTTTATTAATTAATTAATTAATTAATTTATTTATTTATTTATTTATTTATTTATTTATTTATTTATTTATTTTTCTGTGGTTAAGAATAGTTGGCATTGAACTATGTACAGTGGGCAGAGAACAGATTTATTTCCAATGAAGAGATAATCAACTTAATATTTTGTACCTTAATGGGTCCACCGATATGTAGGATACAGACTTTGATACTGCATATTTTGTCTTCAGATAAATATGTCACCTGCTTGTTGTTTGTTTGATAACATGTTTACCAAGTGATTTTTTTCATTTTTGAAGCATCTCCTACTCCCCCTTTTAACAACAGATCATCAGAAGAGGGTGAGGTAAGGATATACTTGGATTTCAGCATTATCAGTTATACATTCATTGGTTATTTGCAGCTGTGGCAAATATCGGAAAATATTTTTATTCAATTCTTAAATATATACAAAAATAAAAAAATACTATGCATATTTCTCAAATTCCCAATAAAAATTAATGTAATTATGTCTTATCTGTCATTATGGCCATTTTGTAATCAAGGCTATTGAATTTAAAATGTCATTTTAAATCTTTATTTATTTCCCCTGTATGAGATATATATATGTCTTTATATGTAGCCTCCGCCTCCAAACAATGATGTGCAGAGGTCAAACCCAGCAATTAGTGGAAAACCAGCGAGGCCAACACCCGTATCAAGACCAAAAAGTTGTCACCCTGGCTTAGAAGGGCACGCTGGCAGCAGTGCAAGTCAGATAAGCACAAAGTCATTTTGGAAGGACCCTGCTGAAGGTGACTGTGGATTTCCCAAGAGGGAGCCACCTTCTAAGCCAAGCAAACCCCCACCAAGGCCCGTGTCACTTCAGGGTGGGGCTCCTCTTGAAGGGCGGGGTCCTCCGCCACCTATTCCAGCATCAAGAACCAAAAATATGACAACTCCACAGGCTGAAGAAGAACCAGCTCCTCCACCCCCTAAAAGGTCCACTTCCTTAAAAAAGCAAAGCAATGACATGCAGCAAGGTGAACCAGTGGAGGAACTGATATCTTTTGAAGAGACCTTATCCACAGAGGAGCAGCCCCCACCAAAATTACCAGGGAGGCCAACAATTATTTCACGTCCAAAAGTAAAAAAAGAGGTGGCCACAGAAGCTGTGGTGAGTGACTTGGGTGGATCAGAAAGGGGGGATTCTGGTACAAGAAAGCCACCTCCCTCTGTTCTTCCACCAAAGCCAAAGCCAAAACCACAGCCAAAACCTATAAAGACTGAAACAAGTACTCAGAACAAATTTGAAGAACCTGAGAACATGGGTAATATTGTAGACAAAAACTTGACAGAACTTGGTGCTCACAGTGCTAAACCGTCTGTTGCAAAGAGGCCAACGGTTATTAGAAGTCTTCCTAAAAGTTCCATGGATAATGGTGCAAAACAAGAGGATTCTCTTGCCAGTCCTTTGAAACTGACAGACTTTGATCCTCTGGCAACTAAAGCCTACTCAAATGTGTCAAAATTAAAAGAAGACATTAAAACTACAGAACCTGCTAAACCTGTAGAAATTAAACCTCCAAAGCCGTCTTTCAGGCCAACCATTATTCCCAAGTCAAACTCAGGTCTATTTAAGGGGAGTAAGGAAAATATAAGTAACAATTCTGATAATCTGCCTAAACAACAGGCTGTTGAAACAAACCAAACTTCAGGTGTAGATCTTTTAACAGATGACATACATTTAACTGAAGGAGAAGTCGCAGGAAAAAATAAAAAGATATCTCCCTCAAGACCCTCAGCCCCCCCTGCTGCAATGCCCTCAGTACAGAGTAACACAGCAGTGCGAAACCTGATGGATGCAGATATAACAGTGGATGAGAAGAAATCCTCCCCACCTGGGAGACCAAAAAGCATGCCTCCACCACGCCCCTCCGCTAACCCTCCACCAAGGTAAAAATGGGTATCTTGATTAATATCTGATTATAGTTGAATATTATTAAGTAATGTTTAAAGTAAAAGATTTAATAAATTATGTGATTATGAACGGAGTTTAGTAGTAAAACCCCTTTTACATTGGACGTTGTCCTTTCTGCACGTCGATCATTAAGCATTTATTCTACAGCCAGATTGATGCTTGTGCCTCCTTTTTACAACCACAGCCATAACAGTTTCATGGTAGCACCAAAGACGCAGATAGGATGCTATCCAGCGTAAAGGGGGCTTGATATTTTAGTTAATGTAACAATTATATCTGAGGCTAAGGCAAGCATATTAAATCTTGAATTGCTTTTCAGGTGGCTTCAGGTATATTAAAATAATTCCTTTTAATTATTGAAATCATTTTGGTATTTTTTTTAAATTTGATTAAAGAAGTAATATACTTAAGAACTTATAGGGGTCAAAATATAAAGCAAAATAAGTATGAAGTAAACTTGATAAAAGTGGGAACTAAAATTAGGAATAGTGTTTTCACTTTGAACAAATATCCAGGTACTCTTATTCTAGGCCTGCAGTGGCTGCCCCATCCAAACACAGCCCACCTAAGTCAACCAAACTGACTGGGGCAAAGCCAAAGACTGCAGGGACATCTGGTGAGTAACTTGCTCCATGTGGAGCCTGCCTGTACTGTGGCACCAAATACACAAACTTCACGCATCACTTATTCTGATAGTGGGATATTTCAAGATTCATCATTGTTTTTTTGCTCTCAAAAAAGAAAAAAAGGACATACATGTACTTCTTTTTGCAGAACTGCAGAACCAATGTTATAAGGCATGACCATTGATCTTTCTTTTTGAAAATTTACTGTAATTGATTAATTTTCTTTCTATCATTTGTGTGATCCCCTTGCAATATAATTTTATAGCCATTGTCAGTGACTGAGTCACATGGACAGACATTTTACTTGGTTGGTAGTGTATAAGATTTCCCACATAGCATGGGTATCTGCCAGCTAAGGCCATCAGCAAACACAAAAGCAGCTGCCACTGTAATAGTAGTGGAACACAGTCACAAATATTAGTATACATGCTTGCAGAACTTGTGACAGGGTATACGTAGGAGCTATAGTAAGTATTGCATGCAAATGATATGCACAATGTTCATGAAGGACAGCCTAGGTTCTGATTGCGGCTTGATATTGATATAATTAACAATTCTGTATTTATTTCATCTTAATATTTTCATTTTTTTATTGTATTTTATTGTTTTTAGTTATTTTATTATTATTTTTTTTTTCAATCTCTTAGAACCTCCTCCCCTCCCTACACGACCAGGCCCAGGTCATCCCCTGTTCCACTATGTAGTGGAGGGACCCCACGGCATAGCAGCTTATGACTATGATTCCAGCCAACCAGATGAGCTGTCTTTTAAGGTATGCTGGAATAAGTGCCATCCAGTAGATTGATGCTTCATGCTGACCATTTATGCAAATGTTTAGTTGATAAAGTGAATATACTCAAACTCTGTTATACAGGTGAAGGTAAATTAAAGGTATGCTAAGACACAGTGTGGCTGGTTTAAAGTATCCCCTGATTAGTCATAGGAATCCTTTTATGCTACATTTATTTCAGGGGCGGATCCAGAGATATTTTCTGACAGTCTTCCAAATTATCTTTGTTGATCCATTCTCCATTTTTGACCGTCTTCCGACAGAAAACATTAGATGCCCGACAATGTAAACTTGAAAATCTGACCGTCTTCCGGAAGACCCAGAAGACGCCCTAAATCCGCCCCTGTATTTGATTGTCATCTTTTTTTTCTCTGCAACAGTGAAACATTTTATAAGTCTATCAAAAGAATAAAAGGCTATTTCCATAAATTTGTAATTTCCTTTCTTTTTTATCTATGCCAAATGTCAGTTATTTTGATTATATTATTTTGTTTAATTAATTAATTAATTAATTTTTATTTTATTTTTCACATTTTAAAACCCATAGTCTGGTGATGTCATAGTTCTGTTGCGGCGTGTGGATGCTGATTGGTTGTTTGGCAGAAATGGTGTCAAAGAAGGCATGTTCCCCCAAGGCTTTGTGGATATAGTAGAACCTCTGCAAGAAGAGCTGTGGGAAGAGGTAAAGTGGCATCTTTCATAGCTTCTGTAATCACAGATGGCAGTCAGCTATTTATTTTGGTACACAGAGTTACTCTGTTGCTTTTATTTGTAAAGCATGTAGTTTGTCGTTATTTATGGGCGTATTCCCAGAGCTTTTAGATCGATCCATCCCCGCGGGGAGTCTCACTAGATTACTGTCAGATAATCCATCTTAAATGTCCGTCCCACCTACTACAAGCTATAAGGGGATAATTAACTTTCGTGCCCGCTCGGCTCACAGTTATCTAGCGTGAACCCCCAGGGATTTAGGTCGATCTAAAGTAGATCGATCTAATCTCTGGGAATGGGGTCTAAATCTTATCAACCAATAATTATGTACAGACACAGATGTGTCTGTACATATTGCCATCACCTGCGTCTGTCGTCGCCGTCGCCGTCGCCGATCATGTCGCCGTCGCCGTCGCCGTGCACTTTCAGCGTTAACACCATAAGTGGAAGACAGTTTTACTTTTTGGCTTTATATTTACAGAGCTGATGAATATTCATAAAACACAGGTCAAGTTCGAAAATCAGCATGATCGGGCCATTATTGTAGAATTTATGCTGTTTTTTCACTTTTCAGCATATATGCAACACTGTTAACACATTTCAAGGAAAACTGATAGGCCTGTTGTCATGAAACTCACAGGAGTAATCAATCTTACTAAAA
>NW_019776145.1:0-32872 GCF_001039355.2 Lingula anatina | reverse complement strand
ACATATTGGCATTTTCAAGGTGTGACTTTGAAGTTCCATGGGCTTGAAGACCCATGCTAGTCACATTTTCTGAAAATCCATGATACGTATATTTTATTATTAAAAACTGACGGTCATTATGCTGTTAACCACTATGTAATATTGCATCAGAATAGAAGAAAACACAATTTTGGGTGCTGCTGCCATGATGACCATTATGGGAAAACCATGTTACTGATGATTGCCAAACGTTCAGAAAAGAAATACAGGACTAAAATGCAGCCTGAGTTGGAAAAGCAGTCTAATTGGCTTCTTTTTCTGGAAGTTATACATTTTCAAAGTGTGAACTTGAACTCCCATGGGCCTGAAGCCTTATGCTTGTTACACATTTTTCTTACATTGGTATTACCTGTTGAGCATAATTAAAATTTGATGTTGAATTTGCAGTTTAACATAATGTACTTTTGCATCAGAATTGACAGTAGCCTATTTTGTGCATAGTTATTTCCTGCTTTTTGTCTGTACATTTGACAGCTTTGCTGCCTTGTTTTTATTGTAAGCTTGGACAATGCACAGCATATAGTAAATTTATTTTTCTTAAGCATTATTTTTTTTTCTCACTTAGGAGGCCCCAGAGAAGCCAGATCTGTTAACTGGTCCTCGTTGCCGCGCACGCTTTGACTTTGATGGTGAAGGTGAGGATGACCTCAACTTTGAAGATGGAGATGTCATTGGACTTCTGGAGAGAGTAGGCGATGAATGGTTGAGAGGATGCCTAAATGGCAAAGTTGGTGTTTTTCCTCTCTCCTTTGTAGAAATCATTGAAGATTTGCCACTGTCTCCTCCAGAGACAGGGATTGCTGGAAGGGAGGGCGATACAGGTAAGAATTTAAAGACATGTCAAAAATTTGTTTAAGTAGTTGAAGAAAAGATCCTTCAAAGTTGTATGATTTATCCTTCACAGTTGTACATTACTGTAAATCAGTTCTTGAAAATGGATCTCTTGAATTTGTCTAATTAAAATGATATTCAAAATAAATTAGCAATTTGAAATTGTAAAATTGGCCAATATAAACATACATGCTCACTAAAACATAAATTAAAATGCCACATGTATATTGATGTGCAGTAGACTTTTTCTGCATCACAGCTTTTCATGCGACATTTATATAAAAACTTTCTTATACACCAGAATAAAGCGAATAATTGGGTCATAACAGCAGTATAAAGCATATACTAGTAGATCAGATTTTTGAGGACGTAAATTTTGTATTGCATCAACAGATGTTGTGCCAGTGTAAAAGTCTTACTTGTTGTCAAGCCTGGTTTCCATAAATTTGTTATTTTTATATTTTAATAATAGGAAGGGGAACTCACTCTTGTATTGATATCATTTTGTGTTAGAAGGCTGTGTTATCTTTTCATAAACACATGATATTAAATGTATAAAATGTGAAAAATTGACTACTGGTTGGAATGTTATAAACTCGGGCTCAATTTCTCAATGTGTTAACTTAATGCACTTGTTGAAAGTTCCTTGGCTTTTTTTTATGAGGAGAAATACTTTGATTGTATTTTACTGGAAGACATTTTTGAGTGTGAGTGGTTTTTCCAGGGTCAGTGGCTGTCACAGCTCATGCAATGTATGATTTTGATGGGCAAGATGGGGAGCTCAGTTTTAAGGTAAAAAAAGCATGTGATCTCAGTTCTAACAAGTTTTAACTTATTCTGACAATCATATAATTTCATTATGTGTTTTATTGTCTGGGGCACAGAGGGGTGGGGCTGGGGGTAAATCCGGTATTACATACTACTTGAAGCCGCAGTTGAATGTCTGCTTAGATGATAATTACAAGTAGATTTCTTACATTAATTTACCATGTATTGGGTTGGATAAGAGGTGAAGTCAGATCAGCTTTGAGTGGCCTCTTGAATATGTTTCTCATTATCCAATTGAATTGCTTTTTACATTCTGTCAAGGCTGGAGACCAGATAAAGGTGCTTAGTCAGGTCAATACTGATTGGCTGTATGGAGAGCTCAATGGCCACAGTGGTAGTTTCCCTGCTGGGTTTGTGGATCATGTCCCCCCTGGATTGCCACCTTTTCAGGAAGCCAAGCAGTCAACTAATAACAAGGAAAATGTGCCTACTCAGGTATGAACATCTTTGTCGTGATTCATCACTTGTGTAACACGTTTTAACTAAAATTACTCCTCAGTGTTCCTGATTGCTCTCTGTTAAGTTGCTTGAAAATAAGACCAGAATAAGTTGAATAAAGCCCCATTTAGAGTGTGCATCATGTGGAGATGTCATCATGGTAGTATCAATTTCTATGATTTTAGGGCTCAATCTCATTGGTCTGCAAAGATCAATCCAACTCTGCAGGGACTCTTGCTTAATGCAATCTATTTAACAGATTTATTAACGAGAGAGAGAGAGAGAGAGAGAGAGAGAGAGAGAGAGAGGGAGCAAGGGTTCATGTTCACCCTTGCTGTCCACTTGATATGTAGAGTTTGTGGGTGTGTCTGCGTGTGTGTGTGTGTGTGTGTGTGTGTGTGTGTGTGTGTGTGTATTTGTGTGAGAGGTAGAGGGAATGTACATGCACACCCTTGCTGTCCACATATATCAAGTACCTATTAATAGCTAACAGAGCAGTATGCTGATCTTTGTTGTAGAAGGGGCCATCTTCCTGTGTTGCACTTCACTCCTTCACAGCAGAGGCAGCAGGGGAACTGACCATTATGGAAGGTGACAAGATTATCATCACAGAGCACGTCGGGGATGGCTGGCTCAAGGGCAAATTAGGTGGAAAAGAGGGAATTTTCCCAGAGGCTTTTGTGAAGATCTCCAATGATGAGCAAGGTGAATTTTTGGTTTATTCTGTGCTGATTTAGGAATTTGGTTGAAGTCATGCTGCGTGAGCTGTCAGTAATATCTCCATTGAGTTTGTATATGTTGTGTAAAATTATCTAAATTTTGTATAGTTTAGCTGTGCATAGCTTCAAATGATAAATGAATGATTTTTGTTAATTTTCTTGATGCCATTTCTTTTGTTTTGATTCGTTAAATTATTCCTCTTCTGTCTCAACTAATGCAGTTTAGATTTTAAATTTTATTAGTTGTGTTTAGCATATCTGGGTTCATGCCCCACTCTAGGTTACTCTATCTCCCCTTCCCCAGGTACAAAACCTAGCAGTTCCAGTGAGTATGCACCCAAAGCCAGGGCTCTACATGACTTCGAGGGACAAGGAGATAATGAGCTGTCTTTCAAGGTGAGATTTTTTGCCATAGTAAGATATTTTGTAATATTTTGTAGTTATTTGTTTATACATGTATGTGTTTTTTAGGTCTTATGGTGAAAAAGTGATGTTTGAAATCATAGTTTATAAAATAAGAGATAGAAATTGTATTATTAACATGATGACAAAAATATTAACAACTAGTTACAACACGAGTTGTCCACTGTATTCAACATACAAGAGCGCAGTTACATCCAGATGCAGCCAAGGTATAATTTGCTTTTAAATGTTGCCTACAGTGGACTTTGAGTTGTAACTGACTATTCACAGGGCTTGTACTTCTAACAGCGTATACAAATACAGACAAGGGTGTAAGTGAAATGCATGTGCAATTATCTTATTGTTGGAAGAGCTGACCATGGATTAACGTAAATACTAAAGTTTTTACAGCTATATTAGAGGGTTTGCTATCTTTTTACTAGTAAATTCTAATGGTAATTTTTGTGATGTACTTTCAAGTTTTAAAAATCATAATGTTAATCACTCAAGGCATCTGAGCAGTTGGTGTTTCTTTATTTTAGTCTGGTGATGTGATATACCTCCTGGAGAAAATTAATGAAGATTGGTACAGTGGAGAGCTGGGGAACAAGGTGGGACAGTTTCCTGTCAACTTTGTGGACATTCTTGTGGCTCTGCCGTAGAAACTGAAAAACAATGGACTGCCACAGTGCTGTGGTTATTTTGTAAATTCCTGGTGCTAATTTGTTGAATATGACATTTGTAAAAAGTAAAGATACTGTGTCCAGCAGAGGTAAAGAACATTATCACCAGATTTTTATATGATACAAGGTTGCCAAAATTATCATTGTCCAAGTTGGGCCCCTGAACCCTATGCCATATTTTCCATCTTTTTGCACTAAATGGCATTATCATCCCTGATTATGTGTATGTGTTTGTATTATTATATTGATTGGTGCTGTAGCCTTGATGGGAAAAGAATAACTGAACAGGTGCATTCCATACACATGTTCCCATTTTCTAATTAAATGATTATTTTATGACAGCAGGTGCCTTACAGTTTGAGATATTTTACAAAAGTAAGCCCATATATGCACACTCAGAGTATTATATTTTTACTTGAAGATTTATAGAACATGGTGACCTTATTTTAAATGTGAAGGTGATAGAAAGGTGAACTAAAGGCATTTTATAAGAAGCTCATTGTAACAGAAAAACTTGTCACATTTTTGTTGTTATATGATATATAACTAGTGATCGTTGTTTTGTGACTTTCGTGATGTTTGGATTGTCAAAATTGTGAGAAATGTTTTTGTTAGAATTTCTTTTGAAAGTAACTTTTGTAAAGTGAGATTCACAATAAGATTGTACTCATGTTATGTTATACTGAAATTACCAACATTAAATTTTCAGCTTTGTATTAATATATTTTTGCTACACATCATTTAAGGCAACTTATTTTCATTCCACAAAAGCTGAATACGTGTTCATTAAAAACTCTGTGTATTAGTACTGGTATAACAGTCCTGGCATCAACATCACATGAGTGGGTGTGATACCATGAGTCATTAAAATATGTTGGGTTATATATACTTTTTTCTTCATGGGCCAGAAATGTAGTATGTACCCCACTTAAACAGTAATTTGACTCTCTATGTCAGTTATGAACACCCTTACAATGAAAATAGTGGTTTCCCAGCTTTCACCTTGAATTTTTCTCACCGAAAGCATTTGTAACAGCAGCTTACATTTGGTGTCCCATAAAGTATAATTTTATACCAGTGGTTGGCAATAACTTTGGAATCGTCTGACTAATATTGAATGATGATTTATTTCCATTCCCCATTCTGTATTTGACAATCATATTGAATGATGTGAAAACCCATTATAGTGACAGGAAAAGAAGTAATTATTGAAAACGTAGGATGAGCCTCTGAGGAAATTATATTAATTTATTCGACATCAGCAGGAGTTAACACAAATGACCAACGCTAAACCTTTTTTTCTATTGATAAAATTCCATTTCCACATAAGGAAAGTAACATATAAATTTCAGTATAGCGACCTTTTTTTTACATGGAATCAAAGGGGTTTATGGATGTTAAGGTCTTGGAATAGTTCATGGGAATCGAATTTATACTCCTGATATAGCAGAAATTATCTTAAATAGATATTATTTTTTACATCTTATAATTTTACAGTGTTATAGTGGGTTTTCTGTTTGTACAACATAATGTAAAATCTACATTAACCTATAGTCTGTAACTTGATATGAAGTGCATGATTCAGTTTTCGATGTGACATATTTTTCTTTTAAAATATACTGTATTTATGGAGTTGATTTAAGAGTCAGTTGAACAAAGTGTGCACGATTCTCTTTATTTTGACTTGAGATTATTAGGGATTTTGTCAAGTATAACTATATCTCCCAGTAGGATTTTTATAATGTATTTGGTTTAGTTAAAATGTTAACGTTTAGTGCATGGTTCAGTTACTGACAAAATAGATTCCTCTAAAAATTTGTGTAAGTTTCTTGTCGCAAGAAATGAAACATGTATATAAATGTATAATGTTTAGTCATAAGATGCACTGGCACAGTAAAATAATTATGAATAATTAAGATTCCACGAGTTTCCTAGAAACGATATCATATCAGTGGCAGCTTATCTCCAGTGAAATTCTCAGTAGCCATTACTAAAACTAATATCCTGTTATAGAGGCAGTCTCCATGGAAAATGGATGTGAACAGGACTGAAGAGTGCTATGTAGATAGTATTATCATATGCGAATGCAAATTAAGTTGTCATTCACAACAAAATAAATCTTTAAGTTATTACAAAATGGATGACATAACATCATCGGCGCACTCGAGCTGTGATGAGTCTCTTGATTAAGGCTTTACGCATAAGTTCATTCTGTTGCTGGAACTATTTCTTTTGAGTTATACACTTGATCACCATTCACTGACTTAAATAAACTGTATGCACCAGTACAGTTAGTATTTAGCGGCACCAGAGCATCTTGTTTTAAGAAACAACAGGATAATGTGGCGTCAAGCTGTCAGTTAAGGCTGTCATTTTCTTAAAATTAATCGGTTTCACGAGCTGGACTTGTGATGGGTTGCTACTAGTACAAACAAAATGTGAAATACAAGGGGTGTGCAAATGTTGTGAACTGGGTTAAGCATATCCTTAATAAATTCGCCCAATTGCTGCTTTGCTTTGTATTTTTGTGCTACCGTTACGGCATTGGCATTGCTGTTTTCTCCCTTTCTCTCTCTCTCTCTCTCAAACTGTTTTTCAAATACGACCTAACAAAGAAACCGTTTCTTTGGCACCATTGCGACTTCATATTTCTGAAAAAACAATATTAGTTTAAATGGATGCTTAAAGCCACTGGGCCAGGCGCGTTTTCTTCCTCGTACACTATGCGAGAAGAGACAGTTAAAAAAATCCGGTAAACTATGGAGAGTTTGCCCTCTTGTTGTTGGCGTTCTCTCTCTCTCTCTCTTTTTCTGTCTGCATGAAAAACATTATGGGTATAGTGATTAAATACTTCACAGCCAGATTGTTAAGATAACGGTGTTTGACATATTTGTTATAATCAAGGGATTTACGTGTTTGAAGAAGGTTCACGCAGAGGACTGAAGAGAACCAAGTCGATAAGTAGTTTATTTCAAACAGGTGCCTGTCAATTTCGACGCATGGTTTTTTTTATTTATTTTCTTTTCGTTCGTGAGAGTACATTAAATTAGAGTGTGCTACTCTAATCTACACCTCATTATAGACAGTCTATATTATACTTCCGTACATTGCACAGAATATCATAGTAACATACGCGTACGTTTCCTCTCGTACAATATGGCATACTTGTAACAAGCATACCGGACTCTCTTACCACAGGGTTCGACACAGGTTTGTTACAAAATCGTTGAATCCCCAGTAATCAGATATGATAATCAGATATTGCCAGACATATTTTTCTATGAAGACGGTTTCTTCTCGAGTGGCAACACGAATTTGCAACCCCGTGTGTTCATTTGATTATGTTGGTAAACAAAGGAAAGTAGACAGTTTGTCAACATTTTGACACAGACTTCCTTTCCATTTCTACGTACTGGAGAGCATAAAAAGCGATTAAACACTCGTTCCTCCTTAGCTGTTCAATTTTTGCAACACGATCCAGACATGTTTTACATCAATTTATTTGTCATCTGATAAAACACATCACTCAGTTAACTGAAGACCCCCTGGGAGATTTGTTTCAAAGTCAGCCCAACTAAATGGCAACGATTGTAACACGATGGTGAAGGTTGGACGGGCGTGCACCACTATTTATATATCTCACTGAAAGGTCCCGGATGTCAACGAATACGGGTCCCAATTTAGACAAAGTGCGATTTATAGTGCAAAACAGTCCATAAAATATATTTTGATTGCGTTTTCTATTTTCGATCCCGGTGTTTGAAACAAAAAACGTTCCCAGAAGAATACAAAAATTTGGGTGCAGAATCTTGTTTCAAATTCTTTAACAATCCAATGTAAAACTGATAGCACCGCCTTGGATAGGTGTCAGAAATAAAGTATAATTCTTAAAAAAAACTTGAATACACTTAATGAATGGAACCTACGTTTATTAAATCTTTAAATTTAATTCTTTTATCTTGGATATTAATATTAAAGGTTATACAGATTGTCAAAATAAATCTCAATTAGCAATCAAAATGAAGAACAAGAAATGTCATTATTGTTTCAGTATAAAAAGATGGATTTGTTTCAAGTTATACATGTACTACGCAGACATCGGAAATCCTGTTTCCATGTAGCCCTGTCATACAGACTATATACATTTGTATCGTCCTGTAATTCTTTCGAATGTTAAAAAATATATACAGTGTGCTGTGTTCATCTTTGAACGGCCAAAATACTGTTGGCAGTTTGAAACATCGAAGTTGATTCTGTCTTTGAATTCAGAGACCGAGTGAATAAAGAATTCGCGGCTGTGGTAAATTAATCCTTGACCCTTGACATAAAAGGCTATGTTTTGCCGTTAGATATTGAAATCTCCCGTTTCTATCTGGTTTAGATTTTGAATGGAGCATGTAGCAGCGGTTCCAGATGGTATCTGCTGTGTTATGAGGCATCAGACATGAACCAGGATTGGACTTTACCAGTACGCCTCCTTTCTCATAGATCCCTATTGGAATTTGTGGATATGTAATGTGTTTCATACGAAAACGCAACCTGAAGTGCCTTACTTTAATTATTAAAATTGCAGTCATATACCATAATGTTCTTAGTAAAGACAATGGCGTTATCGCAATACGCTGACAGAAAAGGCGGATTTTGAAAAGTTTGTCCATCTGAAGAGAAGTTTCTATAGAGAAAATGTGAACTTCACGTCCTTAAGAATCATGATTGTCGTTGGATGATGTCTGAACACTACATCTTAGCCTCTGGCAGGACATGGCCTTCTGCTCCGTCCTGAACTATGTACGCACTCACAGGTATTGCCGGCCCCTGGGGTGGGGTTCCACCGGCGTCCACAGGTGCAGCCATCACAGGGGTCGCTGGCCACCACTCTCTCCGCCTGCTGGGGCTGTGCGGAGAAGGAGGGGGCGGCCTCACCGGTGGTTCTGGCGCGCCAAGTGAGGAGGGCCACGGTGTCCTTGGAGATACATCTATAAGAGTATCAAATAAAATAGCAAAATTTGTATACACTGAAAATGCATTTACTATTACAGATTTAATTCATATGACATGTACGTTTTCGTACGTTGCAAAGATCCAAGAATCCACCGATGCCACGACGGTTATTGTTTTTGGGAAAATAAAAAGTGTGCGTCACATTTCAGAGGAACATTTCAGCGAATTGAATGAACTATAACACCATTAGCCATCCGCAGTACGTACCTCATTTTCACATGACTGAATTAGTATAAGTAGTTACCATAGCAAAAAATGGTTAGTTTTGTGAAGATCGTTTAGCCTTCTTATACACCAGGGTTTACTAAATGTCAAATATCTGTTGAAGCAGTAGGTGAGAAAACGAATTCTACTGCTACAACACATGAAGTTAAGGAGGAATCAGCACAACACTTGTATTCAATAAAGCGAAATTTAGTGTATCCATCGAAATTCAAGATTTACACATTAAATAAATCAAACATAAAACATCACCTGTGCGTGAAATAAATAGAAAGTTAGTATTTTTATGCCAACACGTGAGAGACACTGAAATACAGTATTACTAACACGTGAACTAAATCTAAATTCAGTGTTACCAACACGTGAGAAGGACCGAAGTCAATGTTAATAACACGTGAGATAAAACGAATTTCAGAACCACCAACACGTGAGATAAACCGAAACCCAGCATTACCAAAGCAAGCAAACAAAAATCAAATTATCCTAAAATAATTCAAGATCCAGCATTACCTGCACGTGGAATCGTCCCACACCATCCCAGAGGAACAGCTGATCTGCGGCACCTTGCACTTACAGCGGCAGTTGTCCTGATCATAGATGTGTACGGCGGGGTTACAATCCCCTGCCTTCACCTTACACTGGCACTGACATGCAGTGTGCTCCTCGATGAGTTTCGTTTCCGCCCCAATGTACTTCAAATTGTTCAGGTTATACGCTGTGCCCTCGAATTTCATTACCTAGTAAAATTTGAGAATAACTACATCGTTGAATGCTACGTTACATTACAAAGAATATAATTAAAAGAACACACTTTAAAGATTCATCGTAATCGCCGTGCGGAACTTATGTAAGAAATCTCTCTCTCTCCTCTCTCTCTCATGCTCATTTGACTCGTAAGCGCGTTGCTGTAACCCTTATTTAAAATATATTTAAAATATAACTACTATTAGTACAAAGCAGCATCAATTATATAAAATGTTCGATTTTAATAAGACATGAAATGCGAAAAAAACAAGGAAAATAAATTGTTTTACCGCTGTACCTATCATACTGCATGTAATTTCAAGACTTGTTTTGCCTTAAATGCGTAATTGCATAAATATGCAAATATACAGAAGTTGGTGTGATCTCTCTCTCTCTCTCTCTCAAACGCACACATACCCTCTTGGACACAGTGACAGTGCCCCCTGGTGACGGACCACAAGTAGTGGTTTCAGATCCGCAGCAGCCTCCGCACCGAGACACTTTGACACACACGGGAAACGTAAGGACATTTGGATCTGAACCCTCATTCAAAGCCACAGCCGTCTGTTCCGGTATGCAGCCATCATTCAGAGTGTTTGTACTGGCGACTGTGTCTACACGTTTATGGATTAGAAAAAAAGATGTTTATGTTGATAATCGACAGTTAACAAATCCATTTAACACACTACACTGGGTACAAAATCGAAAGTGCTGTCGTTGAAACGTGCAAGACTACATAGAACAGGAAAAGGGAAATTAATAATCACAGGGCTATTAATTAATTACTATGAAATTAGTGGGATTCCTAAATCCCATATTTATATGTGTATTGATTGGGACTAGAACTGGAAAATGTCACTTACATCTGTTTGGGCGTCGACCTGAAAAGTAAAAAAAGCTCAATTATTAAAAGATGTTATTGTATATTGTTCAATAAAATGGGTTTTTTTTTCTAGTATTTATGGTACATGTATGACTTGAATTAAATGTTTTCGTACACTCAACATAATGAAAATATACTGAAAAAAAAAACAGATATAGACATTTATGGATAATTTTTGAACTGTGCAAAGATTATTAGTAAGAACTGACACTTCTTAAATGTTTCATCTTTATTCTATAAATACTTTCAGATTCATTACATATCAAATTTAGTCTGTATGTTTAAGTGATATCAGCGATATCAGCACGTAGAAGCTTTTAATCAGAAATTTTCCGCCCTTCTTTCTATTTTTTTTTTAATTTCTGATTGAGATTTTAGTTATTCCTGCTACTGTTTTCTAGTACGATTGAAAGCAAACTGATAACCACTTCCTTCCAAGAAACGGTTTTCAAAACGGTTTTGGTATTCAAAAGAGCAATGCATTCCATATCTGTAACTACATTATGCTTTTAATCTTCTTTTCAGATAAGGTTTTAGGCGGAAAAAAATAAGGCCCCTACCCTTTAATAAAACTACAAAACGGTTAAACCAGCTGTAAATTTGATCTACACATCACTGTATGATAGAACTCGTACTTTTTACGTTAAGGATCAGATGCAATTACAAGTGATGTACTTGGCTCCTTGAGTACAAAAAATTTCGTTCATGTTGAAATGTGTAAAATGAGAAAGTAGATTTAAGAGATATCTGGCATTAATACCAACAGACGCAAACATGATGTTTTCCTCTAAAGAAACACGTGTGCATGTCATGCTTTTAGCAGTGCTTTCAAACTAGAATTGATTTGATTGCGCTTCATGACTTTTAAATTATCAAACAAGCTATAAAAGGTACTCTTTAGCAAAGTAAACTAAGCGCCGTCGACTTGAAATTACATTACTTTGTTCTTGGAAAATTATATTGCAACTGTGCCTTTGTGAAAGAAATGATTAGCTAAACCCGCTTTCACTGCAGGTCCAGTGCATACGTCGTATGCAATATTATAGATTGAGTCAAGGCTTTAAGACTCCAGAAGTCAAACTGAAAGTTTAGATTCTCAATTTAAAATCAGGGACAAAGATACAATAGAATGGGTACACTGTACCGGCTGGTAATGTGTACTAACCAAACACTGTGTCTACAAACATGAAAATGATGTTCTAAAATGATTTTAACAGACATATTCCCTACGATATAGGCTTGTGCCCTTGATACATACATGTATGATATATGTCGCCTTGACGGATTTATGAACAGCTTAGACTTAAACTGCTTTTGATCCCAAAATTAAACGGTTTGATTGAAACCATAACAATAAAACCTCGAGGCTGTCAAGGTGGTTACTTAAGTAATACATACTTAAAAAAACATCCACCTGTTGTGGTGGTCTTTTACATGTAACTCAGTGCCACAGAGGGCTACAGTCGCTCACGTGGCACGCTAAACTTAGACCTACACGCTTTTTTATTTTTTATTGTTTCATTTTTTTTTCACTAACATAATTGAACTCGACGCTCAGTGGTCGTAGTGTTATGTTTGGCAGAACAAGATGCTAATCCAAGTGGTTTCTGTTTATCACAGCAAGGAAATAAGAACATCCTCTACCGTACCTTGTTCCCGCATGTCCCGTATCGCCGAGTTAATTTCTTCCATCTGCTGCGAAGAAATGCTACCTAGAATAGAATAATTCCCTTTAATGTGTACACAAGTAGAATGATTTAGTCGGTCAGTTGTACGTGTTTTTGGTGTTTATGGAACAATATGCCATATACATAATGAAAGTTGGGCAATGTGGTGATATGAAGACGGATGACGTGATGCCGTCTAACTGTTACACAGCCAGTTTTATACCTTGCTTGAACAGCTAAATGGACCTCTTGTAGGAGTAGTTAATGATGCATCCAGGATATTGCTTCAACTTGTGAATAGGATGAACCCCCGCGGAGGTAAGCAAACTTATAAATAACATACAGACTATGGGATCGATATTTCAATATACAGAAATAATTAGCATTAACATAGCGTTATATTGGTTAAATTTCCATTTTCCATTTACGTATCAGATGATGAGAGCTGACAAACGAAATTGAAAAAAGATTACAAAACGGTAGATTTGACACTGGGACATTAAGGGGAAAGAGTCAAAAAGTTATCAAAATCCGTTGGTTTTTTGATAAAGCTTTTTTGCACCAAATCTCCCCCTACCTCCTGGGTGTCTGAAGTTCTACAGTAAAAAAAACTTGATAAACAATAAGTGCCAGGCTTTTTCAGCAATACCTCCACCCCCCCCCACCCCCCTCCGTCTATCAGTGAACCCATTTCCTGTGATCTTGCTTCTATGCACTTCATAATTCAAGCATAAAATATACGAGGAAATGACAATCATGGATAAGTGGTATTTGTGGTTTTCAGTACTCGCCTGTATCCACGAACTCTCTGATGAAATCATCGGGATCCCGAAACCGGTCGGCTTTCAGTAAGAAACTGGCCGGAGGCTGAAATGATCGAATTGAATATCATTTAAATTGACAGTAAACATCACCCCAGGAAGTTTTAAGTATAAGGCGAAATTACAGCCAAAGTTATATCTGGTCATAAAATTTAATTTTCAAAGGTCACGTGGATAAATAGTTTACTTGGATGGTGATTGTCGTGTTCCTTTTCGCTGTAAAGTACACTGCTGTCTTTCCGTTGTTTTCTTCGGTATGGAATTTTATTCATTGTAATATAATATCTCCAAAACAAAACGAAACAATAATGCGCACCCAGCATAACGTGTAAAATGTCACTGTGCATTTTTATCTTATGTCGTAAAATATCGGCGACAATTTTATGTTAAAACTTGGTCTGATTTGGAGCATGTTGGAAATGAATACATGACGTTTTAATTTTGTTTAACAGTTCGTTTCTGTCGGTGATCTGGGAGTCTTGTAATAACGCACTTAACTAAGGAGTTTTGCGTGTAGTTTTTCGTACTTGTGGTTGACTTTACCAAAATATTAAGACACGAGCATGCGTCATTTACTAGTAACAAAATGAAGTCTGCTAAGATGCTAGCTGGAGAATGGTCCCTGCCACCAGGCTTTATTTACCAGGCACGGGGATACTCTTGCGCTACAGATGTTTACAAATAAAACCTGACGGTTTAAATACAATAGAAATGAGCACAAAACGAACATCAACTATGCATTTGTGCTACATAAACAGTTGGATGACATATCTCTCTCTCTCATCCTTTCTTCCCTCCTACCGATACATGATCATTAGAAATAGCCACTATTTGTTTCTCTACTATTGACTATTGCCATACCAATATGAATCATGCACACTAACCATACTACTTAGTGCTCACGTTGACCACGCCGCTACCCGCACTCGCCAGTACTCGCCCATCCCATCATTATTACGTACAGACCGTGTCTGACCTTCGATTTGATTGGGATTGTCATTATCATCCGTTTCTCCTACATACTAGTACTACATACCACCCTCAGCCAGGACCACAGATTGAATTTTATTAGATATTCTCATATATGTCTGTCGCTAATCCACGACAAATTTTTCTCATGTGTCCAACGACAATTTTGATATAGAATTATGTCCTCACTCATTTGCCCTCTAGTGAAGAATACATGTATACCCTAAAATTTCGGCAGATCGATCGGTTCCTGTTTTCCACAAACGTTTGTAACCCTCCTCTATAAAGTTGGTTAATATTATTTTAGCTACCACGACCCTTGGATTACCTTGAAGCACTGCGCAATTCCTTGCAGCAAGAGAACTATAAAAACTGTTACCAAATGTCTTTAAAGGGAGGCGTGAACGATTAAGATTTTATTCCTTTCTACCACTAATTTTAAGATGCATAAAAGTGGGCAAGAAAAGAATTCGACTCTGTACATTTCGATAGCTGAAATCTAAACGCTGATATCTTTGAAGATCTGGATTTAGATCCGATATATTTATTTTGGTTTGATCTAAAGAAATATACGATAACAATTAAGAATTAAGGTATTACCTAGAACTAATGTTAACCCTAATTGTCCATAATCAGCAAAGACAGTGTCGATTTATACCCAGATATGGCACTTGTGAACTCCTGAAGGTTTAAATTTCTGAAGACATCGTTTTATACATTCATACACAGGGTATAGTTAGACACGAAATACACAGTGATACACTATACATTGATGGCAGCAGTTTATTATTACAGACTTGGTTTGGATCTAAGATAGGTAATATTTTGAGTCAGGATTTTAATTATTGTATCTCTTCTTATTTACTTTCTTTCAAATCCCTTTCCCCGTTTTTAATCACTCATATAGAAGGTATACTTACGTCAGCCAGCGAACCGTGGAGCACCGCAAAAACACAAACGAAATAAGCAACCCAAGACATCTTGACAACCGTTTGTGTTTTAAGTACGTTCTTGTCTATTTTCTTGTTCGTTGTTGCTGTTTCAACAATAAATTCCAAACGTTTATATTCCCTTCAAAATTAAGATTATTCCGACGGATTTCTATGATAAAAGAGCTAATTGCACTTAGAGGTTCTCACGAAGTTGGTTTAGTTTGTTCGTCGTTCCTGTTCGTTTGTGGTGAGTTTAATCACACTCAGTAAATACTGTGGCGCGGACAACCGTAGATTTATATTCACTGAGATGATGAGAACCAGATCCGGAAGATTCCAATCATGGAGGAAGGGGAGGTGACTAAAGAAATGTTCGCAGCAAGACAACATGGGGAGTTTTGCAGCTGAACACACAGGAATGTTTCAAGATAAGGAAGCGTTACTAAATTGGTACTTTTCCATTTTTACCAATATTTCCCTTGTCCAGTTTCCTGCAAATGGTTACATACTACATACCATTTTTTATACTCAAACGCGAATAGAGTGTTCCACGAATTGTGATCTTTAATTGTTTATGGGTTATTTATTTACTTCACAGTTATGCTAAGCTGGGCAATATCCCACAGAGAGGAAAACTATTCATGGATAATAAGTAATCAAACCTGTGGAAAGGCTGAATTTATCTGATGTAGGAAAATGTGGTAAATTCTGGTTTCCCCTGGTGAGAAGTAGGTCGTCCCAGCACGTGCGTTCAGGCAAACCCGGACAACACGCAGAGATTAAACCGTGCAGTTTGAATTTAGAACCCCAACTCGGTAAACAAAGAAAGATGGCAGGTTTCCTCTCGGATTGCTAATTTTAGCCCGGCATTGACGTCACACTAAATATTACGCAAATTTTCCACAGTGGGGCTTTTGTTTTAGCAATTTACCCTAAAAAGGCACGGTTGATAACCGTATTGCTTTCTGATTGTTTTTTATTGTTTTTTGTTATTTTGGAGAAAGTATAGAGGAATGGATCGAGAGAGAGAGAGAGGCTTATACAGGCAATCTTGCAAGTTGGCGTGTTGGCCGCAGCAGAGGGCGTTAGCAAGAGTTACAAGCAAATGATATAAATACACCCATCTCCTTTCAAAAAAAAAAAAAAAATCATGGCAAAATATTTTCCTTATTATCATCTCCAAAGTAACTTTCTGAAAATTATTAAATGTTTTTCTTTCTTTTTAAAATTTTATCAGACCTTTTAATTGTTATGTCAGATAAAAACTTATATAGTCATGCAGGTTCTCTGATTTCACAATTTAAGAAATGTTGTAGCCGTCACTTTTCAGCGAAATAATAAATACGTACATCATTAACTAGCAAAAATATCTAAAAGAGACAATAACGATGCCATTTGATTGATGATACATATAAGATCAAGTGACTGATTCTCACAACGAAGACAAGGAAGAAACGGGAGGAAATACCATCGATATGCATTTCGGCGCCGAGTAAAACCAAATGACATCGAGTGTTTCCGATAAGGTAAGTGCTCTCACGTCATGCTCTTTATTTCACATTTTATTCAGTCTGATTCTTTAACCCCATGGATAATTTAGTAATTGAAATGGCATGTCAATAACAATTAATAGCGCACACACAAAAACTTCTCCGTACTACAGTGTAGTAGGCCTACTCATATTATATGACAATTTACCGATGACAGGTGCCCGGATTAAATATCATTTTTGTTGTATGAAAGAGACAGTCAGCGCACAGAAATGTTGATAACCGTGTAGAGCCTGTGATGTCCATTTCAAACGTGGGAAAATGCTACGGGTAAACTGGTTAATTATCTTTCTGGCGAGCCATGCCGGCACTGTTACCAGTTGTTTCATGAGTTGATCTGCGCTGTCACCGTAACCGCTTGATGAATAGGGAATGTACTGTATGTAGTTTGGCTTACACACCGCGGTAATTACAACAAGGCAGCAGCACCAAAAATTGTGTTTTCTTCTATTTTGATGCAACATTACATAATGCTTAACAGCATAATGATCATCGATTTTTAATAATAAAATTATTGTCATGGATTTTCACAAAATGTGACTAGCATGGGTCTTCAAGCCCGTGGAGGTTCGAAGTCACACCTTGGAAATGNACTGAAAAAAGTTTATAAACGGTAGAGTTGGCACTGGGACATTAGGAGGAAAGAGTCAAAAAGTTATCAAAAGTCGTTGATGTTTTGATAAAGCATTTTGCACCAAATCCCCCCTCCCCCTCAAACCACCACGACCATCTTTTAAAAAACTCACTGGGTGTCTGAAGTTCTACTGTAAAAAAAACTTGATAAACAATAAGTGCTAGGCTTTTTAAGCAATACCTCCACCCCCACCCCCTCCGTCTATCAGAGAACCCATTTCCTATGATCTCGCTTCCATGCACTTCATAATTCAAGTATAAAATATACGAGGAAATGACAATCATGGATAAGTGGTATTTGTGGTTTTCAGTACTCGCCTGTATCCACGAACTCTCTGATGAAATCATCGGGATCCCGAAACCGGTCGGCTTTCAGTAAGAAACTGGCCGGAGGCTGAAATGATCGAATTGAATATCATTTAAATTGACAGTAAACATCAACCCAGGAGGTTTTAAGTATAAGGCGAAGTTACAGTTAAAGTTATATCTGGTCATAAAATTTAATTTTCAAAGGTCACGTGGATAAATAGTTTACTTGGATGATGATTGTCGTGTTTCTTTTCGCTGTAAAGTACACTGACACTGTCTTTCCGTTGTTTTCTTCGGTATGGAATTTTATTCATTGTAATATAATATCTCCAAAACAAAACGAAACAATAATGCGCACCCAGCAAAACGTGTAAAATGCCACTGTGTTTTTATCTGGAAAATGTTCTTATGTCGTAAAATATCGGCGACAATTTTATGTTAAAACTTGGTCTGATTTGGAGCATGTTGGAAGTGAATACATGACGTTTTAATTTTGTTTAACAGTTCGTTTCTGTCGGTGATCTGGGAGTCTTATAACTTACAGCAATAACGCACTTAACTAAGGAGTTTTGCGTGTAGTTTTTCGTACTTGTGGTTGACTTTACCAAAATATTAAGACACGAGCATGCGTCATTTACTAGTAACAAAATGAAGTCTGCTAAGATGCTAGCTGGAGAATGAGCCCTGCCACCAGGGTTTATTTACCAGGCACGGGGATACTTATAGTGTGCCAGAAAGCATATGACAGCTCTTGCGTTACAGATGTTTACAAATAAAACCTGACGGTTTAAATACAACAGAAATGATCACAATACGAACATCAACTATGCATTTGTACTACATAAATAGTTGGATGACATCTCTCTCTTTCTCATCCTTTCCTCCCTCCTACATGATCATTAGAAATATCCACTATTTGTTTTTCTACTATTGCCATACCAATATGAATCATGCACACTAACCATACTACTTAGTGCTCACGTTGACCACGCCGCTACCCGCACTCGCCAGCACTCGCCCGCACTTGCCCATCCCAACATTATTACGTACAGACCGTGTCTGACCTTCGATTTGATCGGGATTGTCATTATCATCCGTTTCTCCTACACGCATACTAGTACTACATACCACCCTCAGCCAGGACCACAGATTGAACTTATTTTTAGATTTTCTTAGATATGTCTATGGCTAATCCACGACAAATCTTTCTCTTTTGTCCAACGAGAACTTTGGTATAGAATTATGATCAATTTTGCCCTCACTCATTTGCCTTCTAGTGAAGAATACATGTATACCCTAAAATTTCGGCAGATCGATCGGTTCCTGTTTTCCACAAACGTTTGTAACCCTCTATAAAGTTGGTTAATATTATTTTAGCTACCACGACCCTTGGATTACCTTGAAGCACTGCGCAATTCCTTGCAGCAAGAGAACTATAAAAACTGTTACCAAATGTCTTTAAAGGGAGGCGTGAACGATTAAGAGGTATCCCCCCTGATTTTATTTCTTTCTACAACTAATTTTAAGATGCATAAAAGTGGGCAAGAAAAGAATTCGACTCTGTACATTTCGATAGCTGAAATCTAAATGCTGATATCTTTGAAGATCTGGATTTAGATCCGATATATTTATTTTGGTTTGATCTAAAGATATATACGATAACAATTAAGAATTAAGGTATTACCGAGAACTAACGTTAACCCTAATTGTCCCCTAATCAGCCAAGACAGTGTCGATGTATACCTAGATATAGTACTTGTGAACTCCTGAAGGTTTAATATTTCGGAAGACGTTTTATTCATTCATGCACAGGGTAGTTAGACACGAAATACACAGTGATACACTGTACATTGATGGCAGCAGTTTATTATTACAGACTTGGTTTGGATCTAAGATAGGTAATATTTTGAGTCAGGATTTTAATTATTGTACCTCGTCTTATTTACTTTCTTTCAAATCCCTTTCCCCGTTTTTAATCACTCATATAGAAGGTATACTTACGTCAGCCAGCGAACCGTGGAGCACCGCAAAAACACAAACGAAATAAGCGATCCAAGACATCTTGACAACCGTGTGTGTTTTAAGTACGTTCTTGTCTGTCTTCTTGTTCGTTGTTTCTGGTTCCACAATAAATTCCAAACGTTTATATTCCTTCAAAATTAAGATTTTTCCGACGGATTTCTATCATAAAAGAGCTAATTGCACTTAGAGGCTCTCACGAAGTTGGTTTAGTTTGTTCGTCGTTCCTGTTCGTTTGTGGTGAGTTTTATCACACACAGTAAATACAGAGTAAATACTGTGGCGCGGACAACCGTAGATTTATATTCACTGAGATGATGAGAACCAGATCCGGAAGATTCCAATCATGGAGGAAGGGGAGGTGACTAAAGATATGTTCGCAGCAAGACAACATGGGGAGTTTTGCAGCTGAACACACAAGAATGTTTCAAGATAAGGAAGCGTTACTAAATTGGTACTTTTCCATTTTTTACCAATATTTCCCTTGTCCAGTTTCCTGCAAATGGTTACATACTACATACCATTTTTTATTCTCAAACGCGAATAGAGTGTTCCATGAATTGTGATCTTAAATTGTTTATGGGTTATTTATTTACTTCACAGTTATGCTAAGCTGGGCAATATCCCATAGAGAGGAAAACAAATCATGGATAATAAGTAATCAAACCTGTGGAAAGGCCGAATTTATCTGATGTAGGAAAATGTGGTAAAATCTGGTTTCCCCTGGTGAGAAGTAGGTCGTCCCAGCACGTGCGTTCAGGCAAACCCGGACAACACGCAGAGATTAAACCGTGCAGTTTGAATTTAGAACCCCAACTCGGTAAACAAAGAAAGATGGCAGGTTTCCTCTCGGATTGCTAATTTTAGCCCACCATTGACGTCACATTAAATATTACGCAAATTTTCCACAGTGGGGCTTTTGTTTTAGCAATTTACCCTAAAAAGGCACGGTTGATAACCGTATTGCTTTCTAATTGTTTTTTATTGTTTTTTTTCTTTTCTTTTGGAGAAAGTATAGAGGAATGGAGGGAGAGAGAGAGAGAGAGGCATATACAGGCAATCTTGCAAGTTGGTGTGTTGCAAGAGTTAGAAGCAAATGGTATAAATACACCCATCTCCTTTCAAAAAAAAAAAAAATAATAAATAAATAAATAAATAAATAAATAAATAAATAAATAAATAAATAAATAATAAAAAAAAAATCATGGCAAAATATTTTCCTTATATTCATCTCCAAAGTAACTTTCTGAAAATTATTAAGCATTGAAATGTTTTTCTTTCTTTTTAAAATTTTATCAGACCTTTAAATTGTTATGTCAGATAAAAACTTATAGGCCTATAGTCATGCAGGTTCTCTGATTTCACAATTTTAGAAATGTTTTAGCCGTCACTTTTCAGCAAAATAATAAATACATCATTAACTAGCAAAAATATCTAAAAGAGACAATCACGATGCCATTTGATTGATGATACATATAAGATCAAGTGACTGATTCTCAAAACGAAGACAAGGAAGAAACGGGAGGAAATACCATCGATATGCATTTCGGCGCCGAGTAAAACCAAATGACATCGAGTGTTTCCGATAAGGTAAGTGCTCTCACGTCATGCTCTTTATTTCACATTTTATTCAGTCTGATTCTTTAACCCCATGGATAATTAAGTAATTGAAATGGCATGTCAATATAACAATTAATAGGGCACATACAAAAACTACAGTGTAGTACTCATATTATATGACAATTTACCGATGACAGGTGCCCGGATTAAATATCATTTTTGTTGTATGAAAGAGACAGTCAGCGCTTAGAAATGTCGATAACCGTGTAGAGTCTGTGATGTCCATTTCCAACGTGGGAAAATGCTACGGGTAAACTGGTTGAATCTCTTTCTGGCGAGCCATGCCTGCACTGTTACCAGTTGTTTCTTGAGTTGATCACCGTGACCGCTAGATGAATAGTACACACCGAACCGATAATAGGCCTATTTACAAAAAGGGGGAAAACGCATTTGTGTGAAAAGAAAGAAAGGAAAATAGTTGGCTTTGAATTAGTGAAATATAACTTAATATGTGCGTCTACTGTGTGGTTACTGGTAGCCTACTACCTGCATTAGGGTTAATTGCCAACCTATAAGGCCTAGTCTTGGATTTTCCACTTTCCTTCCTTTATCTATCTGCTAATTTTGTAATTCTGTCTAAGAAAACAAAGTCAATCAACAATGAATTATTATGTTCCAATGGACCTTTTTATCAAAATTATCTCTTCTTGTTACGTTTCAGTTATTTTAAAAATTTACTTAAAATTCCTTGAATAAACTGTCAGCTTTAATAAGACTCTCGCAAAGAACAAAATCTCGCGAGAGTTAAATCCAACATGGTTGCCTTAGGTTAGCCGGCAATTTTGCCGACGTATATTTCTAAATTTTACATCAATTCTCCGTCAAAGATGGAGTTGATATATAGTGTATCGGGTTCGTCCACCAGGAAACCAATTTATGGCCATATGCCACGTTCCATATGCACGTTTTCATGCCGGAACGCGGTTGCTTTTACCAGCACACAGGCACTAGACGAGGCTGCGGAGCTGGGCAAGGACAAAGACGATCTGCTTATGCAGGAAAAACAAGACAGGTAAAACACCATAGAACGACCTCTGATGTTGTGATGATAATGGCTCCTTATCAAATATTATAATTTGTGTGGGGGTGCCACAGATCAGTTCTGTTTTTTCATAATTTTTATTTTATTTATTATTATTATTATTTCTTTTGGGGGGGGGGGGGGGGGTACGTCGAAAGGAAAAGATTCGCTCTGCCAAAACCTGCATTAATTTACTGAAAGAGATAATTGCAGGTCACATGACATTGATGAAGTGGGCAACCACGTGCACCCTTTCTTAGATTTGTCAAAATGAAAAACAATTACTACAATCAGTACGTTTTCTGAATACGTAGTGACCTTACTGTCAATGTAAAATGGGCATTACCCTTGACTCACTCTCAACATTAGCATGGCGATTTTCAGACATTGATTCATCACATGATTTCAATTCCAGACCCATGTCATTTGAACACCAGTATCATGTGTATGTGTATGATGTGGAGAAACCCTGGGAGGTGTTTGAAGTGACCAGACTGGATGAGGCTGTCCAGCAGTTACACTGGGACAGTAGTGGCTCAAGACTGCTGGTCATTGACAGACTGGGCAATACAGCCATATGGAAAATGAAGGTAAACTCATTCAGCCCTTTTTCTAAAAATATTATATGTATTATTTTGCATATGGTAATCAAGAAAATATTCTTGTCAAGATTTAAAAAAGAAAGGATAAGAAAAAGTCAATTTGTGAGAAAATCCTGGAGAAAATGCCTTTAACTTAAAGTATTAATTAATGTGACATTAAACAAAAACCTAACAAAGTATTTTATAATTTTGTTTTCAAAGTGGTTTCCTTTTTTCTTTAGGATTATTTAATGAACAACTGGGAGCTCTGTCACCAGTCCAGTGTAGAGGGGGAAGAGTTCCTGTGCGCCGCGTGGCTCCACACGGGAATCATGGTCCGTTACGACCTGGACAAGAGGGAGAGCTATCTGTATGATGGAAAATTCACCCGTATTTCCTTCTCTCCCTCGTTGTGCCAGTTTGGTGGGAAAGCCACTGATGGCTGGATAGGAGTCACTGCTACTGGATTGGTAGGTTTGATATATGGTATTTCCTTCAATGTCATGTTTCTTTACAAGTGTATGTGGTAGTCATGTCTACAGCAAGGTCAGAACAGTGGTCGCCTGCGTGTTTCTACTTTGAATTTGATAATCAGTAGCTGCTGCTTATGGGGTTTGTGCTTAGTTGGTATCAACTCATTTCTTTTAGACTCACCACTTTTAGTTTACAAACAATATTCTTGACTATCATAGATTCAGTTATTTTTCAATGTAAATTTTTCTTACATCAAATTGTCTGGAAAACATTTCTTTTTTAATCAAGTGAATGTTTGTCACTGTATTAGTCTACTCCTGTGTATGTATCTATCAGATTTGGAGGGTTTTCCTCATGTTTAAGCATTCTGGTCCCAGCCCTGAGCAAATAATATGAGACTCCTATATTTCAGGTCTGTGTTGGTGTACCAGGTAGTGAACAAGGAATGACAGTTGTCAGAAATGGCCTGTCACAAGTACGTAGCAGGTACCAGCTAGCAGCCCTGGCTTTCTCCAGCAATGGGAACATCATTGTGGCATGCAGTGATGGCAACATTGCCTCCTGTATACAGTGCTTTACAGTGACAGTGACAATAGACAGCAACAGCACGTGCAGTATACAGAGCAATCCGCATGCCAGTTTTTTCGTGCATGCTCACACGGACCCCCAGTACAAAGACTCCCCCTTTGCCAGGATTTCACACTTGGATTTCACATCACGAGAGGACAGTGACACCATCTTGGTTTGGTCGGAGACAGATCAGTTGTCCTGCATGGAGAGCTGGCACCTCCAGGAGCAGGCTGTAGGCTTGCACAAATTCTTTCAGGGCAATCTCAACACAGACACTCGGCAACCATTCAAATTGCTGAAGTGGGTTCTGAGGTCTAATCTTTCCCACTCCAGTCCAGTGTCAAGTGTGGCCATGCCAAGGTACCCCAGCGCCCTGACAAAACCAGAGTCCAACCCCCTCCTCCCCAAGTGCATCTTGATCGCCTTCAGAGATGGCACAGTCAAAATGGTGAACTCGTACACATTTGGCATCATAGCGTCATTTAATTTGGAGACTGTGAGGCATTCTTCTTATACAGTAACTGGTTTTCCTGAGAAGAGGAGAAGAGCCAGCCTCCATGCTGTGTGCATCGAGCAGAGCTATACAGGTTCAGTGGCCCTGTTGATGGATTCTCAGGACCAGATGTACATGTTGAAGTTGTTGAACACGCGTGACCCGGCCATGCAGGCGCCTCTATCGCATATCACGTCGCTGTTTGAGTACGTGCTGTTGACAGGCCGTGACTGGTGGGATGTGCTGGCTGTGGTGAAACCTGGTAGGTACTGAGATATTTTGGGTTTTTCTTTTACTTCAGTTAATATGTATGTTTATTGCCATGTACTCTTTTATCACAAAATTCAATGATAGATATGTTGTAAAGCCAAGAAAGAATTCAGATTTTTTCCAGTGTAGCTTTTGTCAGTTCTTTCATTATTAATACTGTTATTATTATTTTCATGTTTATTATTATTTTCACGTTCATTATTATTTTGACTATACAGTTTCATCACAAAGTTAAATAAAAAGGATATATATGCCAGTTATGTCTTTCATTTGGATTAGATGAATAAAATCATATATAACATCTTGCAGAGCTTTATTACACCTTGCGATATAAGTAAAAGTAATCAATAAGATAAGTATATAGATTAAAGGCAAAAAAAGCATCCATAGTCCTCCTCATATAATCTTATATGCTTTTCAATAAAACCTTATATACACTATTCCTCACCAGGAAGTATAGACACAGTGATCCAGCGTCTGTCAGATGACTACATGAAGCAGCCCAACCACATGCAGGAGCTGCTGAAGACCCGATTCCTTGCCCTGAAAGCTGCTCTGTATAAACACTCCAGTGGAGGGCAGGGGAAGGCTGGAGACTGTCACACCAAGCTGCTGCTGTTCTCCATCTCTACAGCATTCAAGTCCATACTGAGACCTAAAGCACTCGGTTCACAGGACAAGGTAGTTTGTGCACCACATTTGGGTGGCAAATCTTTTTGTGATTTTTTTTTAATTTTTAATTTTCACTTTATATTATGAAGACATGTTACTGCTGTGAGACTTGACTAGTGAGCAGTATGCCAAGGTTAATAAATTGGATTCAAAAGGTTATATTCCAAGTCTGGATTTCCTGTCCCTAATGTAATGGGGTTACAATCACTTTGAAGAAAATAACAAATTTTGTACATTTATTTACATTTATTTTACATTTATTTGAAGCATTTTTTTCTTCTACTCGACTTTTCCTGTGGAATATGCCTAGTCATATTCCGTCTCTTTTTAAATCATTACCCTTTTACATATCATTATTATTTGATAATTTCTTTGTCATTGATTTCCACTTCAGAGTCCAGCAGAGAGGCTAGCTGCCTCGTGCAGTAAGGTCATGGAGCCTGACCTTGACAAGGTCATGATGAGCCTCAATGTGGAAAACAAGGACTATGTGGTAGAGCCAGGTTGGACAAAGTTCTTTTTTCCACCAATAACATGGGTGATAGTTATCTGGATTAATCCGTATTTCTGAATTTTAAGTCTCCATTTTGATTGCCCCTGACCCCCAGATACCTTATCATTATCCGTTTTCACAACTTTCACCCATGCAATAAGCATTATTGAGCACAGTTTTAAAGCTTTTCTTTGAATGTATGTGCTATGACTGGCTTTGGCACTTGTTTGAAATATTTGTAATTAAAGAATGTGTTATTAAAGAATGTGCATAGGGTAGTGCATATTTTAGTGAAGTATATAAAATATACTTCCATAAGTAAAAAGGAAATAGTTGCATTCTTCGCAAAGGTTATCTTCAGTCTTTTCTCTTTATTGGCAGTACTCAGGTACAGTCATAAAACTTGAAACCAATTTCTTTCCAGCCACTCTCCAGTCCTTACAGCCCCTCATCCAGTGGGTTGCCGACTTCAGCCTGTCCTTACTGGCCTCTCTGGCTCTGTACCAGACATACCCTGGCCACCCCGGGGCCACCATCATTCACGACCCTGTGGCAATCAACACACTGCGGGAACTCCTCGTGATCTTCAGGGTGTGGGGACTCATCAGCAGCAGCTGTCTGCCGCACTTCATCACCACGGCGTCCAACCTGGACTGTCTGGCCCTGCTGTTTAAGCTCCTGACTAAGCTTTGGGGCATTTGTAAGGACGGCGGGAACGCCGAATATGACGAGGCTTTGGTGGATGAGTGTTGCTCCCTTCCCAGCCAGTTAATGGTGCCATGTGTTGAGCAGCATGTTATAATGTCGTCACCCATGGCTTTACAGCTTGCTCTACAGCACCCACAGAGATTTATCATAAACCATCCGCCAGAGGGTGCTCACAAACCCAACTTGGTCTCGTCTTGGACTGAGGGACAGTATCACACCAACGCCTTGCGTGATGTTGTAAGGCAGATTTTCATTGGTTCGTCACCGGCTGAAGATGTTCGGCGGTGTCTGCGGTGTGGTAGTCTGTCTCTGTTGAGGAGTACCAGTAAGACCGCGGCCATGAAGGCGTGGGACCAGCGCTGGTCTAAGATGTGTCTGTGTGGAGGACACTGGAAGCTGGATTACGCAGACGACAGCAGTTGAGATGAAGAGTTATGAGTATAATATTTCTACACTTTCGCCTCATGAGAGAAACATAGTTACATTGAATATTCGAGTAAACGTTCGAATAACTGATCATAAGCAAATAATGATAATTGTGATAAAACATCATTTGCTTGTTTTATTTTGCCAGATTATTCGTCAGTGAAAATTCAGTCTGTCATCTGACATTAGTGGCTTTTCACAAAGCCTTCTTGTCTAAAGTTGAATTCAATGGAAATACGAGATATAAGATATTTTCCCAGTTCCAGTGATTCTTCGTCATCGGTCTCTGTTCTCTTGGATTGTATATTGTACAGTATATCAATGTAAATAAATTTATATATCGTGTATTGTCCTTTGCGTACGTTTTGAAAAATCGAGATTTTTTTTATTAAATTTGCGGGGAACATTTACATTTATTTTTTTAATAACAGTGGGGTTGTTCATATTCCCTTTTGTCAAATTAAGTGAAATTTTAATTCAAGCGTTATGAATGCGGAAGTTTTAGGATATTTTGCAATAGAAACATTCCAGAGGATGGGTGTTATTTTTTTTGTCAGTCTCCGGCATTTTAATCCGGCATCCACCCCGGCATCCTTTTCTGTGGTTTAATTCTCTCAAGGGCTTCCTCTAAAATCCCAGCTATACCAAGTAACCCAAATGTTTCCTGAAAAAATCCAGCTATGACCAGTAAACCAAGTGCTTCCTCTAAAATCCCAGCTGAATAACCAGTAACCTCGTGTGATAATTAGTCTTCTTGTAAAAACGTCCCAAATACACGCCCAGTTTCAGATATTACTAGAAACTAACTTCTGTCACAACTTGGCAGGAATTTAGTATGCTTCCGTCCGCTTTCTTTCTAGAAGTCCTATTCAAAAGGAAGAGGATAGCACTTGATCCCGAGAACATGTTCGAAGACCTCTACACTTAAACATGACTCTGGTTAAGAGTCCGGGCTACAACCTAGTATTATTTTCACATAAGAGGTACATAATTACTTTGTATTAAGTACACATGAACAGTGAGGTTCATACTTAGCTTGCATGCTTATATTTTAATCCTTCATTTTCAAAGAATCATCAGCAATATGATACTTTGATTATAACAGTAAATATACCATACGTACTGGAGGATAAAGGTGTCGGCTAAAGTTTAAAGAATACATAATTTGATCATTGTAAGAAAGGGTTGATCAGCCCGTCCAATATAGCTCACAAACAATCATATACAGATTGCACAAATATTTTTATTAACAATTAACGCAATAAATACATATCTATGAAAACAAACTTCCAGACAACTAACGTGTATATATTAATTAACAACGTGAAAATAATAATTTACAAACAGCTTCATTTGATGCGAGCAATCATAACGCGTGTAATGCCAAGGTGAGAACAGCGTTCGAACGTATGCTGTACAAAAAATCTTCAGTTGTAAATATTAATATATATATATATATATATATATATATATATATATATATATATATGATAAGCAATACTTTAAATGTAGGAACCATTTGAGCATAATTTCGGAAATGTCACGTTACGACAACTGAATGTCAGAGTATCCGGTGAAATAACCCCGTTAACCAGCTTTTAGACGAGAAGCATTAATAGAGGGAGTCGCTGTTACAATGTTACCTCCGGTTCCGGTTGTACAGTGGCCGTTCTCTTATAACAGGCTGAAGAAAGCCAGCCTCTGCATTCAAACGCTTTCATTACTTTCACTTTCGTTTCAATCCTCGATGAATCAATCCAGAACGACGACCACTTCTCATTGGTTTCACTTGCGTTAAAATCCACGCGACTCATTCCACATTTCTACACATAAGTATCAATTTAAAATACACCTTGGTATTAGCAATTTGAAGTTGAATTATTTCGAGTCCTGAACCACGAATCCACACCTTTCCATTTCTTTATGTCCATTTAACTGAAGCTGTTTGGAAATACTAGTAAACCTCTTCATGATGCTCATATATCATCTTAGACGTCTTGTTTCTCTCGAAGCAGGCCTTGGCCACAGATTTCACCATTTGGGGTGGTCCGTAGGAAAACACGCCTATTCTCTTCACCTGGAGGTAAAATAGGAACGTTTTTGCCTTTCATGAACATCCAAGACCCAATCTTGACACTTCTGATTATTCTCAACGTTATTTCAACGTAATTTTCTGGTCATTCTGTGCAAGTTTGCAATAAGTATACACATAAGGTTATAACTACTAAAGTATTTTGATCCAAGCATCTACCTATTTACCACAGAACAACATCGAAATTAGAATAAATAAGACGTGCACTACTAATAAATCGGATCTAATGGTTTCGCTTATATTTATATGTTAAATACAGCGTGTAAATATGGATCTATTTTAAAAGTACAAGTGCAGACAAAGGCACAGTTAAAGTGCTGATAAGTAAATAGATCAAAATATAATTTTACCGAGCTATGATTCTTTCCCACACTTTTCAGAAGTAAGTCAAAGTTCGGGTGGCCGAAGTACAGTGGAGACTGAAGTCCCATCAGTAGACTGCGACCAGATACACGGATAAAGTGTCTCTCGCACAGATACTGAAATAAGGACAAATACAGGTATGTTGATGAAATCTCAGTAATCTTAAAGTACTGAGTCACACCTAAAAACCACACCTGGCCATGGGAAGGCTATAGCGACAATACACTGATAATAAAAAAATCAAAACTGATAATAAACAGTCCATAATTCAGACCCTAACTCACCATGAGTAATGTGCGGAGATCATATTTCTTATAGAAGCGTGTAATAAACAGACTGATGTGGACCAGAGCCTGCAGGTCGTGTTCCTCTACCTCTCGTATGATATCAATCATCCATTCAAACTGGTGCTGGTCGGTTGACACCCACACAAAGTAGATCTGTAATTGCTTTACAATTTTAATATGTAATCGAACAAATTATATTAAATTACATAGATCACATTAAAATCAAGCTTTTATGGAGAGTTACAACCAACATACAGGCATCATAACAAACGGATTGTTGTATTCAGTGAACTATTTATGCATTTTAATTATAACTATAATTGTTATGTTGTTTTGTGACATTTTTCTGTCAGTAGATCCCAATACGTAGGCCTATTGATAGGGCTTGCTTCATCGCCATATTCAACACTACATAATTTCAAACAATTAAAATTGGAAAGAATGATATTCTACTTCGGAAAACCAATGTATTCTAAGAAATTTGGTCTGAACAGAGAGGTAAGAAGAGAAGACCCCCGTGGAGAGTGTTGACTGTGCAGTTTCAATACGAGCACCTATGCCAGTAGATAACAGCGAGTGTATTGTCATCACCTTAGTACAGCTTATCCTTCCATCGGTCTGTGCAAGGAAAATGATGTGTTTCAGGATCGAGGCAAATGGTGTGACGCCGATCCCGCCCCCCACCATCACAGTGACGTCATAGTTAGACCAATCCTGGGACGCACTGCCAAAGGGACCGTCGATGTAAACCTGAATATCCGGAAAAATTGACTTCTCTTTGAAAACTTCGACCACTTTTAACTAATTTTACTTTATTAATCAAACCAGGCTAAAATTCCATGAAAGTTGCCAATAATAAAATACGCCATTCTTTATCTTTTTCATTTCGCACTGGTCATGCATCTCTGCATAAGTTATCAATTATATCTTGATAAAACAACCATAATCTTGAGAGAAGAAAGTGACGGAATGGCAACAGAAAATTTGAAGGGCATAACAACACATTTTGATCAATACTTCAGAATCTTTTAAATCTCAAGTCCTAACTCCGTCAACGTCCTACCTGTCTCAGGGACTGTTGCACATTACTGGGGTCAAAAAGTTTCTTCACTTTCCGCGTCCAAGGACCAACCGCCCGGATGTACACCTTCAGCGTTTCCTCGTGCGGTGCCGAGCCGATGGTGATCGGGTGGTACTCAAATTCATTGTACCCCTTGATGGCGAGTCGTATCCACTCCCCGGCTTTAAAACTGAACCCTGTTGGCTTGTGGATCTCAAGAAATGTCACGTCTGAAGTGGAAGGTGGTTGTGCGTATACGAAAGAAATTTTGATTCAGATATAAATTCAAATGCTCTAAAATATCATTCAGAATTCAAAGACTTTTGACCGACTAAGAAAGCACATTTACTGACAGGATAAAAAAACTACAATAGTACAAATCCCAAAAAAAGTACAAATCTACATGTAACAATAGATTAATTGCAATTGGTTGAATTTATTGTGGTGATTGTATTGAAATCAGACACTTATAGAATTAGACCCATAACTAAAATGATAAATGATAACGGTTAACATCTGAAAATTCTTGTAAGCCGCTTTGGTGAAATTATGCAACGCTCTGTGCTGTTTAATATTAAGTCATCAAAACTGACAATATGAAATAAATGAGTATAGTATATTACATACCAGACGGTAATATATCGGAGCGTATGACGTCCACTGGATGGGAAAACCTGCTTAGGCTGACTGTTTTATCCAGGACAAAGAGCAAAGCTGGTCCCAAGAAGAAAAAATAAAACCAAGGCTCCTGGAAATACATGTAACACGCTATTAAGTTACGCTAGGCGAAAGGGCAGCTCAAAAGATAACTGCAAATATACATTTTAAAAGGTAGTCCTGACTGGCAATCATTTGTCATAACCTGCTGCAAAAGACGAAATACACCATTTTAGGGATGACCATTTTCCGCATTTGCATGGGATATTTGCCACGATTCGAGTTCAACATGAACAAAAATCTGCAAAAGCCAACTTTAATATCTGCTGATAACATGAACCTTAGATATGCAGGAACTACGCTGTGAGTGTTTATCATGGTAATTTGCATGACGTGCCATATTTATGTTGAACCCATGTGCTTTATAATAAAAATGTATACGCAAAGTCAAGTTAATTTTACTCTCTCGCCTGTCGGAGACGGATTAACTTACCTGAACAAGCACTGCACTTCCATGCAATATGATAAGCGCATACAAGACGATGTAGAGCTTATGAACTCTCCAGAAGATGTTGTACAACTTCCGGCGTGCCCATGGCAACGCAAACACCGCCATAATCCCCATCACACCTGTTAACAATACTCCTGTCATACCTGGAAACACGAAAGCATTTTTAAAGGTATATATAGGTATTTTTCGGTCTCATCATCGCATTGAAACTCTGCGATACTCCCCCATAAAATTAGTAAGTTTTTATGTTCTATTTAAAATAGGATATAAAATAATCAACGCTGTCTTACCCGTCACTGTTCCCAACAAATAGAACTGGAACGTATGGAGAAATGTGGAACTGAAAAGATAAACAAATCTCAATCCCATTTTGTTGATAAACTAAAAATCAAACTCAAATTTACTTTGAAAAAAAAAATTAAATGTGTTTAATTACATGTTATTTATTGCAAACTGAATTTATATTAGTCTTACCTGTAATAAATGGTATTGGAAAAGACGCACTTCACGAAAAACGGTGGTTGAATGGTAAGATGGTAGAAGTTGAACATGTGGCCAACAAAATGGAAGACTAGAATATTAAAATCATACCGTAAAAGGAACTTATATTATCTTATACGAAGCATCCATTTTTTACAATTAAGTAGTGACACAATAAATCATTGAGATAATCTTAACAAAAGCGCAAAATGCAATCAATTAAATGTAATCGTAGACCAAGTTAAGACATAAGAATGCTCTTTTTATTAAACTCGAAATGAATCATAACACAACTAAACGAAAGCAGTGCGTTACCCGAAATTCCAAACGAAGTCCACCCTACAATCATATGGAAAGTGAACACGTGTACATCAGAGGGGATATATGCTGCCACTACAGTCCCT
>NW_019776144.1:45536-87061 GCF_001039355.2 Lingula anatina | reverse complement strand
GGGGGGGGGGGGGGGAGGGGGGCACGAATATGAATTAAATTGGCTGGCTTACGGAAAATATAAAACAGGGAAGAGAAAAGTTTTAACCGTGCTATGTAGGGTACAAGGATTGGAACATATAGATTTGACTAATTATACTCTTTGAACTGTTGGGGGACGGGTAGAAAAGGAATCGACTCTAAAGACTAGGGGGGTGCGTGTGTCCGATACGCACCCCTTACTCTTATCCCCACCCCCACTCCCCAAGACTACCCATTGTACGCGTGTGACTGTCATTTTTTCTGGTAGTGAGGATGTAGGATAATTCTCTGACGCCGTTCTGTCCTTAAGTCCTTTCTTTGAATATCCATTTACCCCATTTACCTCTCACAATTTCCTTCTCATAATTTTGCATCTAGACAATGACGGCAGTTTATTTGGTTTAAAATTTGGAAGATATTGGAAAAGAAGTTATAGCCCGGTTTTTAGGTGTCAAATAACGCCTTCCATTCTCACGTACGTAATATTCTATTACGGCATTGCATTATATATGCCTCACTCAAGTGACCTCGAGTGACCTTAATCTTTCAATAAATCTTATTGAACTTCACGTCCCATGCCATGCACTTATACAATATAAGTTAAACAAAACATCAGGGACTATATTTTTTTTTCACATTTTTACTTTAATTTTCAATGCTTCTTTAAGGAATCAGCAGGGTGTGTTGGGTGTACGATACGTGACTGCACCACTGCTGCCACCTGACTCCACAGAATCTCCTAAAATCCCATATCAGTCCCTAGTTACAGGAAATATTAACGCCAATATTTTATTTTTCGTATGGACTTCATTAATTCACAAAATGGTAGACACATAATTGAAGAAATAAATACTCTTTTTAATCATCTTAACAGGTTTTTCCATTATGACATGTTCTTACCCTGCCTGTAGCTAGGCCGAATACAAAATCGGGTTGTTTAAATCCACTGTTGCGCAAAATTTGCATTAACAAGAATCACAATTCATTTGATTCAATATTTTATTCGCCTGACCTCGTCGGGTTCACAGCAAACATGTTAACCTGCTGAACACAAAAGACCTAAAGAATTTAACCTTATAAAGGACAAGAATCGATGTCCGGCAGCTGGTAGCCATAGCATGACTTATTGTACATGTAGCAAAACTGGATAATAAGCATTTTTTTACGGCTGGTCGCATCTCTTCAGTTGGAGTGCGTAACCAAAACTAATAACACTTAGACTAACTATGATCCATAGCGACACGATACGGGAACGAGTGCCTTAAAACTGTTTTCACTTGTTCCAAAGCACAGACTCGGGAAACATGGAGAGGACAAAATTACAAGTAATTTGTGTGGTTTTGGTGGCCACATTTTCTCTGAGTAAGTACATTCTTATAGCTCTGATCTGTTGTTTATGTGGGGCCTTTCAACTTCCTTAACGTCTTCAAATAAAACTGATGAGGTTAAATCGTGAGGAATAAGTGCATTAAACGATAAATAAAAGTATAAAAATTTTTCATTACAAGAGAAGCCCCGATAAAAAGCCATAATTACACTGCAATATTTGGCATTCTTTCAAGATCGATTTTATATTTGTTGTATAAAAATATATAGCCATGTTACAACCCACTTTGAAAAAATTACGCAATTTGAAAAAATTTTTCAAATCGCGTCAAAAATGGGACAAAGTGAACGCGATTTGAAAAAATATTTCAAATTGCGTTAAGAACATACATTTATGAATTATTTCATTTTGCTTGAGGTTATGAATTCAGTTGACATGCTTATTATCAATTTATTTTCTTGAAAGAATCTGTCGATTGCAAAAGGCAAGAAGAAATTTCGGAAAATGCAAAGGGAAAATGAAACTTGATAGGCCAAAATGAAGTGAAATTATTATAAATTGTATCTTATTTTCAAGAATATTATGGGGAAGACCCCCAGACTGCTCGTTTCTATGAGGAGTTCTATTGTTGTTGATTTTTTTGACAATCGCTTTCATTTTATTCCTGATGTCCCTGGTGTCTGACAGGCAAAAAGCTGACTTGAGGAGGTCAAATTGACTTTGCCCCGCCATCCAAATCAATTGCTGGGCCTAACTAGACAGATGATTGTCCAAAGTATCAATATCAATATATTAAATGACTCAAATTGGACACAGCCAGTGTGACCTCCATCTGTTTATGGCTGCTAATAATGCTCTTTAGGCCCTGTTGTTGATTCTAAAGGCCTACTAAAAGATGGCCTAGGCCTGGGCCCGGTTTATCAAAAAATCTAAGCAAAAAGTTTTTGCTTAGCAAAAAACCTTACTTGCTTATAAAAAGATAAGTAGGCCTACTAATATTTTCAGTATTTATAGGCCTACAACTTCCCAGCAACCTCATTTCTACCAAATAGGCCATTGTATATATAGGCCTATAGAAAGTCAGGTGATTAGGCATAGGCAGATACTCATCTTAACATTTTTCTCAAAATTTTTCAAAGTGTGTTAAAATGTGCCTGTTTGACGCAATTTGAAATATTAGATTTTTCTTTCAAATTGCGTTGAGTCTGTCCACGATTTTAACGCAATTTGAAATATTTTTTCAAATCGCGTTGACTTTGTCCCATTTTTGGCGCGATTTGAAATTTTTTTTCAAATTGCATAATTTTTTCAAAGTGGGTTGTAACATAGCCACCTTTGTAAGAACATGTATGTCGATAACAAATGTTTATAAGTTCAGATCTACTCTTAGGGCCCAACGTGTATTCCACACTGTTGGTAAACTGTGCTAAACTATTTTAGATATCATTAAATTTTATGTTATACTTAATCCTGTTCATCTAATTCTTCTACGTATTTGTAATTTCACGTTATTTGTCGTATTGGTGTAATTTTGTATCATATTTGTACAAACGTCTTAATCAAAGCGTCTTAATTAGATATTTTTTAATTGCCAGTCTGGCTCTAGTATTACCTCCTTTCATCAAGTGTACACCCACTTATAAAACAATGTAAAACAGTAAACCCACCTTAGAAATATCGATTGTTCCGATAAAATTTAATCAGTTGAACTGTTTTCTGTGAGATGTTACTATAGGATCATAAATAGTATTTTTTTTTCTTAAGGTGCAGGGTTGACATGCATATCCTGTTCTTCCACATTCAGCACTAACAGTGCGTGCCAGGAGCAACCCACGGCAAACACAACAACCAACTGCACCACTGGGTTTTGCAAGAAAATTTTTGTCGAAACGGACACCCTCGGAATCAGTAAGTACACGTAACATTTCAGAGTCTATGATATTTTATATTTTCATACACGACGTTATATTTGTATACGACGTGTATAAAAATATAAAATATCATAGACTTGTGCAAACTCATCTTTACTGAATTACATATTATTTTTTAAATTTCAAATTCATTTACACTGTACATACCTACAAGAAGACTTTCGGTCCATTCACTAGAACTTGGTTACGACTTTGTCCGCTAGATTTCACTGCGGAGGCCTGAGGAAATTTTGAGGGCCCATGGACCTGGGAGTCTATAAACTTCTTACATGCACCACATCGACCCACCTTGACGGTTTAATTAACCTGCTAAACATGTGGACCAATGATTTGCATGTAAAGAAGGAAAGGGCTCGTTTCTCGGGCCTTCAAATCCCTCCCCCCACACGCACTGTCCGTAGTGACATTTAGTGGACAATGCCGTGATCACTCGGGGACGCCTTGACTGGCTTTCAGTGTGTTTATACATGCAGTTAAACGATATAAGATATCAGTGTATTTCAACAAAATACTACATGTAACACATTACATACTTTTGAAGTTTGAGTTTAGGAGATAAAGTGCAACCGTTTTTTTTTTTTCTGTATAGAAACCAAATCTTGGACAAGGGAATGTGGATCTTCCGGTGCCTCTGCTGGCTGCACCACAGGCTCTGTCTTAGGTGTTACCACCACCACTTGCCACTGCTCGACTGACAACTGTAACGGAGCCACCAGCACCAGCCCACTAGCCACTGTTCTTCTAGCTGTCAGCGCCTTTGTACCCGTCATTCTTCAGTATGGTCTGCACTAATGTGGCCCAGCTATCGCATGAAATCAATTTGTGATACAAAAAAAGGCATTGAGAGACGAAACCTATATGTGTAACTTAAAATCCTTAAAAAGAAGCACGGGCACTTCGATCAAAACTATGCATCTTCTGCTTTTTTTTTTGTGTGTGTGTGGGGGGGGGGGGGGGTACCCTGCACTAGCTGTCTACCTGTATTATGCATTGTTATGTTACAGATTTGATTATATATTTGTGTGATCGGTGTTAACTTGTGTGTGTTATAATATGTTTAATCAGAAATAATTTTTTTGTTTAGAGGCATATGTTTTAGTCAGAATATGGAAACTAATCAACGAGCTACACTATGCACTGTACAGAAAAATGTTTATTGGTTCAAAAGATCCACCTAATCGATGTGGTTAACAGATGTTGGTATATTATTATTATTATTATTATTATTATTATTAACGAAATGCTCCCCCCCCCCCCTCAGAGTTAACAACCGAGTATCCCTTATTTCACTTGACAAGATGTCGTCATATTTTCGATCTCACATTCTGAAAATTCCAAATCTCGTGTTTGCTTGCTCTGCCTGAAGAGCTGCGCTGAGACTCAGTCCAAGGACATTCCTGGTATCCACAGGATCAATCACACCGTCATCCCACAACCTGAAAGGTTAAAGGTCAAAGGTCAACCCCATCATACTCAACACAGCATGTGTATTACCGCCACAGAGCAGGTCTGCAGCCAGCAATTTCAAAGGGGGTGGGTCTTTCTAAAAAATTAACATTTAACCATGAACACGTCGTGTACCTTTATCAAACTTTACCCAGAGCGGGCCTGTTCTCGGCAAAAAGGTTAGACCCCCCCAACGGCTGCTGGCCTGCAAACTGTACATTACATACATGATTTATATGCATGTGTTCTTTTAATCAAACCAACTTTATAAAATGGTCTGTTTTTTCATTTTCGATAGAGTAACTTTCAATTCAAAGCACGGCAGTATGCATAACTTTAAATACTTTACACTTGTACTGTTTTCTCCTAATTATATTTTTAAAATGTGATAATCTACTACAACAAATGCAGTTTGCTCTCCCTATTTTGTGAATCTCATGATCATAAAATCTCTCTTTTTCGCACCTTGTCGTATATTATTAATAGCTTTAAAAATTGAACAGTTTCCAGTGGCGGATCCAGAGCTATTTTCTGACAGTCTTCCAAAATATCTTTGTTGATCCATCCTCCAATTTTAACCGTCTTCCAACAGAAAAAATTAGATACCTGTCAATGTAAACTTGAAAATCTTACCGTCTTCTGGAAAACCCAGAAGACGGTCTAAATTCGCCCCTGGTTTCTAACAAAAACTTGACTCTTGCTTTGGCCGGGGTTACAGTTTACCCAGAGACGGCCTACCTGGAGCTGGCGTAATATGGACTGCCTTCAACTTCATATTTCTTTAAAATCGGATCTTTGATAGCTTGTTCCTCCTCCAGTGTCAGCTGTATAAGGAAAATACCACAGTTTAATGATTTCACTTTGCCTGTTGTGAGAAAATCAGAAAATAATCGATTCTTATTCTTGTTATGGCTTGTGAAAGGTCGACGCCTGGTGAACACGTTTCAGATACCAGCGGCCCAGTAATTGCAGGTTATTGGTTTAACGCTATGGACATACCCGAGTTCACATGTTTGATCATACTTTTATTATACTAATATCTGAACATGGCAGAAACATGTTACAAGCAAAATCAGTTAAAGGGGTCGCTGTCTCCATCATAACATGCACGTACCTCTTCCCCGCGTCTTAATTTCTGCTCCTTTGCTATCTGTGCTAAAACGCTGGCAGCCTGTTCTCCACCCATGGCGGACAATCTCGAATTGGGCCACGCGTAAACAAATCTGGGTCTAAAAATTAAAAATAAATATTACGGGAGTCATACAAGCATACAAAAGCTAAATTGGCACCCGTATAAATTATTTTCAAAGCGTTAAAAGACGGCTGTGAAATGTTACGTTAGTAATGATATAAGGTAGATAGGTTTTGTTTTGATCAAAGATAATTATTGGGGAATAAATCTGCCATCTTAATGCAAAATTACTAAAATGAGTTTGAGAAACATTGCTATAACATGACAGGAGGTATGAGACAGACTTTATCCTCACCCATACGCTCTTCCACACATAGCGTAATTGCCAGCACCATAAGCGCCCCCTATAATTACAGACAATTTTGGCACGCTTGCAAACGCCACGGCTGTCAGCATTTTGGCGCCATGTTTTGAAATCCCTGAGATTAAGAGAAAGTTAATTTATTCAGCTTATATATAACACATACATTAAATATTGTTGTCATGAGGTAAAAAGATAGACATATGTTAAAGAAATAAATACAATAAACAATTAAAAACACTACAATATTGACATTAAATTGGGTCGTCATCTACCTTGTGCTTCTGCTTCCTGGCCAACCATAAAACCTGCAATCAAAACGCAAGGAAAAACATAAAAAAACATCAGACATAACATAAAAGTTTATATTATCCATTATATAAAAGTTTTAAGCAGGATGTACATTCAAATCATGAAAGCCATAAAAGGTATTGACATTAACTTTTTGTAAAGTTTGACAAAGAGATGAGCCACGATATGTACCCTTTTTTGGTTAACAATACCAATATCAAATACACATTATTAATCAAAAACAAATACACGTGGCATTAGAAGGAGGCCCATGGTAAGCAAGGATGGTGGATGATGCAAATAAAAAAGGCAGGTCATGCTATAATTTACTATGGTATCATTTAATTTGAACTGCTGAGTAAAGGGGGACATAGTTTGAACCGGAGTATGTCCTACCTGTAATGTTTTGAAGAAACGTCAACGGAATCCTTCTCTGACAACATAGCTGTATAAAATGAGCTCCCTTACAGAGAATGGAAAAATATTAATTCATATAATGTCCGAAATCAAAATTATATGTCCACTATTTCATTGAATCTGCTTACAAAAGGCAAGGTTTTGTCACATTTTTAAGTAGTCACTCTTTTCAGACACTCTGAGACTGAGACTGTCTTCAAACGGAATAAAAATCATTGTGTAATGCCATAATCTAATTAAATTATATTACCTTGAGGGCAGATTCCGAGAAAAGCACCCCGTTGTTTCCAAGAATACCCACGGGAAATCCCCAGAGTCTAGCAAACCCACACACAAGAGTGTCGCCGTACATTGCTTTGAATTCATCAAATCTGCTTCCATCCACTATCCTAGCTATCACCTGTAAAGGGGAATCATAGCATCAAGAAAATCAACCTACCAGACATATCTAAATGCTTCATGGATCAAAAAGGTCGAATAATAATAATAATAATAATTATAACAACAATAATAATAATAGCTTTTATTTATTCAAAAAGGGCAAAACGTTAAATAAATTTCATATCCAACGAGGGTTTATACACGTCCGCGTATAGTGGACTTTTTAAAATAAAAATCAAACGCAGCGCCTGTTTGTCAGCCCGAAAAATAAAAACAAATAAAAATCAATAAAACGTCTACGTCGCAGAGTTAATCAATTTATTACATTTTTCTCAAAATTAAATAGGCGTGTTTTTTTAATACGTACTTCTCTCGCGTCATACATCTTCTTGTTGTCCGCTTCAACTATGCCATACAGTTCTTGCGCAGAATGCAGTGGTGGCTCCGGTTTTGTCAGCGCGACCTATAATATTGTGCTAGATGTGACTGGATTGTTTGTACATTCTATACATGAGAATATGCCAAAATACATGTATAAAGATACTGGTGGATATTATATACAAGTACATGTACCTTATAGAAGTAAATATATGTAATAGTCAGTAATACAAGGCAGTATGTTTTAGAGATATTTGTAAATTGACGTTGCAGGTACCCCGTACTTACCCTTCTCCCCTCCCAAAAAAGTATACCGAGCAAAGTACGTGTAGGAGAAAACCAACCAATTTCCCTTCCCTTTACCCTTTTTTTTTTATCAAGGGCGGAACCAGGATTATTTGAAAAGGGTGGTCCAGTGGGGGTTAAGGGGGTAAGGGGGTCCTGAATTGCAAATGGCACCAGCTTTATGGCGACGCGCGCTCGGCGGCATAGCAAACAACATCATGGACGTAGAACTGGACCAGATGGCTCATTGAGATTAAGTGGTGTTCTAACGAAACTTTCTATACAATCTATACATTTATTGGTAAAGTATGCCTAACATGACAAAAACCAAACGCAACAATTGATTGACAACATCAGAGTTTGTTAATTTCTGGGAGCAGCAGATTCGAGAGGTCACTGGTAAGACGCTTTTTTTTTTTTTTCAGAACACCAAGGGCCGGGGGCAGGCCCCCTTGACCCCCCTATATCTGCCACTGTTTATTATAGAAAAGCTTACTTCTTCTACCATTTATTCATTTTGTGAATTATCTAATCACTTTGCCTCCTCCCCCTTACCAAGCAATGGACTCTCCAGTGCCCAGCTTTGATAAAAAATAGATCTAACCTGAGGATTTGTCGTGAAATTGAGGTTTCGTATAATCCTCCGAACCCTATGAAGTGCATGTAGATCATCTTCTGCAAAATAGTCAGCTACGCCTGAGTATCTGGAAATATTTAATCGCAGATGATATATAATGAAAATGTGGGCGTGTCTGCACTGGGTCATGTGCTATGTCATTTGAGCATGCCGATCGCCAAATGCATTTTATACGGCAATCCTCGTACTAATGTACTCGTACTATATTGAAAAGCGCACGCGAACGTGTGTAGGTAGTGGGTGGATGGGTGAGGGGGGGGGGGGGCGATGTGGTTATTTTTAAAAAGATATTCAGAATACTAATGAACCTAAAAACATACCGACACATGATCTCCGCCCCTCCTAGATCTTCAGCTGAGACTTTCTCACCAATGACGGATTCCACCTAAAATTACCGTATGTAAAACCCACCGTTACGTTGTAGACTATGCCATTCTACGGGGTTTTGTGATCATTCACGCTTCCAAATAATAATATGTCACATTTCTAAGTAAAACACATTCTAACAAACTGTAATTTAACAAGACACGTTATTATGAATCTTTGTAAAGATTAGCATGCTTAAGGATAATGTAACCCTTAATTATCATCCAGATACTGAAAATTAGTTTTTTCCTGCATCTAATTATTCAATTATGCATCTATCTTTGTGCTGATTGAAAACAATGGAAAACCCTCAAAAATATAAAATATCGGCGTTTATGTTTATTTGTTGAAATGTACATGTATAAGCATAGGCAACTCAAAGCTTTAATCCTCAATTTAACATCTTTCTATTTTGAGGTGAGATAGCAATCGGTATGGGGCGTAACTTTATCCCTGAATAAGATTTTATCACGAAAATTGGCAGAGTTAACCAAGAGTGTATAGGCTACAATCCCGTGCCGTCATTTTGGTTTAAGTATTTTTTTTTCTTGTTATGGAGTTATGAGCTCCTGATTACAGATTTTCATTAAAGGGATAACAACCGTTCGTATGATACCCATATTTCACAATAAATACATTTTAAACAACTCACAGAAATATAATAAATTCTATTTTACCACCAAAACGGCGGTTAAAGCAATTGTCTGGAACTTTTGCTTGACATCACATCACGTGACTTCCATAGATGGCTACACTCTGTTATAATCTCTTAAGAGGATTAAAAAAACGAAACTTTTTAGAAAAAAAAAACAGAGACTAACTTTGAATGTTGTAAGTATTGGAAAATTATCCTTTACCCCAGGAAAATCCATTTTTAGCCAAAATGAACAGTTGTTATCCCTTTAAACAACGGCATTGCATTGGTTTATCAACGTTAAAATCTGAACTAAGACTTTTATGAAAAATCACTGGCACGGTTTTGGAGTACTAAATGGTGTCATCAAATCGGCGTTGAAAAGGTGATCGTGGATTCTCAGGTAAAGGAGAAATTTGAGAAACCGATTTTTCACTTTTTACCCCAAAATCCCAATTCTGATGCCACCCGTAAGATGACATATGTGTAAATGTTAATTAATTTAGTCAATGAACACTGAAGATTTATTTATTACCCACAAGAATGTATGAAAGGCAGTAAATAAGGAGTTTTGGGTGAAGGGTGACAATATCCTTAACACACTCTTTTGTTACGGTGTTGACGATGCTCAGATGATTTAAGTTACCGAAGTTATTTCGTTTTATACCCCCTTGATGTACATGTACCAGTAAAACGATACTGAAGCATAAATGATAGGTGTTGCACAGACCACGAAAACTCGCACTCTCGACCAGGATGGATGAAAAAAGCAGCTCGTTTTCAGATAACACTCTTACCAAACTTGGACCTGCTAGATATGAAGTTTGTCCTTTGACTACTATATTCTCGTCTGACATTGCCGCCATGATGGAACTGCCGCCAGTGCAATTGCCCATCACCACCGCCACCTATTGAGAGAAGTAGAATGTACATGTGGCAATGAAGGGATATTGAACCCAATGTTACAAAACTGAAGCACTGTTTAAAGGTTAACATCACAGTGCCCGATAAAACAACTTTATCCAGATGAAGCTTAGTCTTACCTGAGTTTACACATGAAACCCAAAATTTACAGAAAGTTTGCAGAAGGTACAAGTAGGTTTTTTATATTTTAGCGAAATCATGGAAGGCTAAAAGTAAAACTGAAATCGATTGTTGATTTTTTTTGTGTTTCTCAATAAATTAAAACATCTTAGTTTAAAGCGAGTATACACATACGTACCTGCGGAATACCTTGGGCAGACATTAATGCTTGGTTGTAGAATATTTTACCGAAGTGCTGGCCGTCTGGATAAACATCTCCCTGGCGTTGTAGATTGATACCACCAGAATGGACTGCGAAAAAAGGCATATTTCATGATACTGGATGTGAATAATTAGATTAAATTGAGAAGTTGGTGCTTTTTTTTTCACAACACATGGAGAAAGAAACACAAACACTGGCCAGTTCTGTGCGAAAAAATATCTTAAAATAAATATGTCGTTACACAATGAGCTTTGAATATTATTTTCAACTATGTAACTGGTTTCATAAGCAGTTCACTTTTTGGCATTTTAGCATTTCCATTTTAAAGAGCAGGAACTTACGTAAGTATACACAAGGTAAGCGGTTCTCTCGTGCTATGTCTTGAGCCCGCAAGAGTTTCTTTACAGTAATGGGATAGAAAGCTCCTGCCTTAACTGTGTAGTCATTGGCGACGACCAAGCATTTCAGTCTTTCACAAATGGAAAAAAAGATTGTGCTGCTCTCTATTTATATTGTAAAAACTATACTGAGTACCCGTGTATCCTTTTTTCAGTAAATCAAGTTATTCAATACCAGTACGCAACATTGAATTTCAACAGCGTGGGTGATATGTGCAAAGATCCAGCAACCGATCTTATAACATACTTACTGTATATAGCACTTACATAAAGTACCCTCACAATTTACTTCTTTATGCCTGTGTTTCCAGTTACTATCATGCTATCGTCTTACCCTGACACGATCCCAATGCCTGTGATTATTCCTCCGGCGGGCAGCTGTTCTGTACCATACAAGTTATAACCAGCAAGTTGCGAAAATTCCAGAAACGGAGACCTTTTGATCAATATGAAAAAATATCATTAGGAAGGACTTACATGTATAACTGAAAATCTGTATTATAATTCAGAATTAATCACCCCTAGATTCAGAGGACACTGGTAACTTAATTTTTAATATCAGCATAATGGCATGCCACTGCCGCAGAGGTAAGTTAGTTATTAATGAAACGAAAGGTGGGAAAGTTTAAGCTGTTTTCAAATACGTTACTAAAATTAATCTGAGATACCAGTAGGTTACTTAAGACTTATTAAGAAATACCTTATATTATTTTTTCTTCTGAAATATGTCATTAATATATTTATATTCATACAAATTTTCTACATGTATTTATTTTCAAGCAATTAATGCTTGAATCATGATATGCATTGCACAACACAAAATAGTCTCATACATTTTAGGACAGCCTTTAAAACATTTAGAAACAAGCGCACGGTACTTCTTTAAATAAATGTCACATATCAGTTGGAGAGAAAATACGAACACATTGATTGCTGAGTGATGTAAAGCTAACTGAAAAGAAGCTGTTATTCAGAAGAAGGGGAAATACTTGCAAGGGCGCATGAATATTTCTATGATTTTTATGCACAAAAAAAGATTGATGTCTCCAATTTTCCAAATGAATGCTAGACAATTTTTTCTCTGTGTGAAAACGCATGTCAGTCCAGTGTTTTAAGACAACAGATTCACAACAATACGATAACTACATTTGGGGCATAAGGCGAGTGCGAAGACCATATTAATCGTCGACTTCCTTTTCACTCTAGTTCAGTTTTATGAACATATTTACCCGGGATCCAGCAACTGATCTATGCGCTCTCTCGGTAGCAAACTGCTGACCCGTGACGTCACGTTTCCACCTGTAATACAGCGAGTACCTGTCAGGTGTAATACTGTTGAGGGAACTAGTTTTGCCGAAGATAATACATGGAATACTCGTAGCCAACGCCATGGATGTTTAAAGATCAAATTTTATAAAAAGTAACTTTAGTGAAAAATAATGTCAAACTTGAACCCCTGTCTTATTATGTGCATTCTCACCTTTGGTGATCTTCCTGACCTCTCTCTTTAACTGTGTAACCAAGGAACTCATGTGTTCGTGATTTTCCTGGAAACCAACACGTGATACCAGTATTTTATTAAAAACTGTATGCTTGTCATGTTAAACCCTATTTTTCATTATAAAACGATTCGATTCTGTCACATGAAATTACATAATTGTGAATTAAGAACATTTACATATAATGCAATAAAGTGAATATCAATAACATGATCGCCAAGTTATTTTCAAGCAACAATTAGGAAAATTTTGTGTCAGTGCAAAAATTTCACTAAGAATGGCACACATTTTATACTGCGCACTTGTAAGTCATGAGAGATAACAGGAGTGAACATATTGTACAGTACGAATCTTGCATGTTAACTCAATAAAAACTCCAATGCGGGTGTTAGTGAATCAAAAGCCATTTCAAAGGCACACGAATTTAACTCCTCATAACTTATATAAATAATTTAAAAAATGACATTTAAAGATGTTATGGACGCATTTTTAAAATTATTTCTTAACCGTCTTCATTCGTTTTTATTCAATAAATATCAATTCAAAATTAATATATACTGATAATACTGAGAATACTTCCACAGAAGAAGGGTGGTGGTCTTATACAAGGCTTGACTTGCCATGCATAATATGACCAGATGGATGCACTCTAACGTATGGGCGAAAACTCATCCACTTTCACACACACACACACACACACACACACACACGCACACACGTATGCATGCACGCGGGCACAGGAGTACAGAAACGACAAGCCCTTCAAAAATAGACATGGCGAGTATATATGTCTCACCTTATATCTGACACACTCAGTGTCAGGCTTGCTGCCTACTGGCTCCATTCTGTCTTCCCAACACTTTGTAAAGCTTTGACCGTACACACGAGACATAGTACTAGTAAGTCTCATTTGGTGGGCCCTTGCCCAAATCCCCCTGCAGCACGCCCTCTTGATGCAAGCCATCAATCTATCGCTTTATATATGGTTTTGATTTCGCGGGCACTCTTGCATATGTAACACCAGCAAAGTGCGTAGTGTTTCGTAGCAAATAATCCAGGGTTCAGACCGAGAGCAAGCGTCTCGATTCCATAACTCGCCCATACTCGTCTCATATAATACAGTGTAGCCTCTATGTGATATCGCTATTCGCAATGCGCGATGCTTTTGAGTTACGGGCCCCTGGTGTCACCTACATGTACCCTCTGATATCAGGGTGCTTCTTAATAGTACACATTCTGAGCTCAGAAAAAAATTACATGTACGTCGCGTAAGGCCGAGGATTTGGGAATTCAGCGCCCAGCAAGTGCCCACCGTGAAGGAAATTCTGAGGTACCACAAGGTCATATTTTCTCAGTGCGTAAAATAACTTATTAAATGTTTCTCTTTGCATAACTTTAGACGGAGGGTTTGTAAAATTTATTAATTTTGGGTGATCTGCAAGCAAGGGCTTGCTGAATACATTTGATATTTTGATAACAATAATTTGCCTATATAGAAATAACAAATATGCAGCTCAATTAAAGTAAATGGTCAGGAGACCATTTATTTAGGGGGGGGGGTAGAATGTGACGGCGTATAAAGTCCCATCTCGTGTATTTTTTACCATACCCATTTTTAGATTGTATGTATCGCTTTCTTTCTTTCTTTCTTTCTCTTTGGCGGGCATTGATTGGATAATTCTTTCACGTGATAAGAGCCGTGCTCAAGTGATCAGAGTCGTTTGCCGCGACCTTTATTCACTCTCCCTTTAGAAATTGACCAGAACGGTCTTCACTCTTTATTTCTACAGGTGAGTTTATAATCCTTAAAAAACTATTGCCATGATACATAATTTATTTAGTCATATTATTAAACGGGTGTATTTATTTTATCAGTTATTTTGTTTAAATTAATTGTTTTATTCGTTGTAACATATAGATTGCCTCTCTCTTTGGTAATTGACCAGAACGGTCGTAAAAATTATTATATCTATCTTCACTCTTTATTTCTACAGTTTAAATATAATACTTCTAGATCTACTGCACAGTCGAGTGTTTTTACCAATAAAAACAATCTGTGACACATGGAGGCTCGTCCGGGAGGTTTCTGCAAAAGTTTCCCGTCAGAAACGGTTGTGTAATTGATGTCGGAACTGAATGTTGGTTGGTAAAGCCCCCTTTACACTGGACGGCGTCCTTTCTGCGTCCCGTTGTACGGTCCTGTTTGAGAGTCAAAAACAATAATACCTTTGAGTGCCGACAACTGGCTTATCATTGAAAATTCATTTGCAACCAAAGCGGTGCATGTGCCTTCTTTTTTACGACCACAGCGATACCAGGTTCACGGTCTCACAAAGGACGCAGAAAGGACGCCGTCCAGTGTAAAGGGGGTTTAAGCGTCGAGCTGATGCAGCCAGTGGTGTGAACATCGTTTCTGTACCCTCTACAAGAGAGCGTCGTGGTGGAGACCTTCTGAAGCCTCTTCGACAAGGAGCGTCTCTGTCGCCGAAACCTGGTCGTCGTAAAATTAACTGAAACTGTGACTTCTACTGATCTGATCTCAGACTGAGTGAAGGTGAAGTAATAAAGCAGATACTTCACGTAAGGTACAACAATTGATTATATATATATATATATATATATATATATATATATATATATATATATATATATATGACTTTTGCAAGATGTTGAAATTGACATTGAAATTGATGATAGGGTGAATCCACCAGAGACAATCTGTGCTTTTGCGAACTGTATATAGAGGGGCGGATCCAGGATTATTTGAAGGGGGTCCGCGGATGCAACCCTCCCCCCCCCAACTCGGCGTGGGGTTCGGGGCCCGATGAAGGGCCAAAAAATTGGTATTTTAGAGGGCGAACGGTGCCAATTGGTACGGTTTAGAACTATGATTCAGTTATTCAAAGTTCTAATTTCTAGAGGGGACCAGAAATCGAATGGGGGGAGGTCAGGAGCCTCCTGACCCCCTCTAAATCCGCCACTGTATATACATATGCATCTAAAGTTGTTGATGCCATACAGTGTGTTTTATATATATATATATTTGCATTGATTAATTGACTGATTCATTACCTATTTGAAGTACTTTTTCCTTGTAAAAATTGTCTTTTATATTAAAAGTGATTTTGGCATAATCTGTGAACCAAATTGACGAATACTCTCATGTGACCTTGAGCGTTACTATCATAGGGAAGCTGGATGAACGCTAGTGAGTACTGATACACAACCAACCCTAGCCTTTTAACAACGTCAAGGTTAAATTAGCCTTATTAACGCCATTATAGGCCTCCAATTTGCTTGAAAGGTATAACTTGTTTCCAAAGGACAGAGTTATGCTTTTTACTGACAGCTTACAGTACGAATATTTGGTTCATTTAGTTTGATTAACGACCTGCAATACTTATTGATTTATACTTCTTTAAGCAAAATCTACAAACAGAAATTACACTCGCGAAAATGAGTTGCTTCCTGAAGTGAGATGATCTCATGGCCAGGATGAGCACACATTCTGGTAGAGAAGTTTCCGCCTGAGAAGTTAAAATTAAACTTTTGAAGAAATTAACAATATAAATATTTCAGTTCCATTAAAATCTCATGTACTTAAATGTCAGTCACAAACCAAGGCCCAAGAAATACTAAGCATTTGCCAGTTGCTAACAGGTATACACTCGGGCACCTCGAGTGAAGGCGGGACCCCTGCAAGGCGGGACCCCTGCGGAAAAAGGGTGTTCAGTCGCGCTTAGTAAAGCCTACATGTAGCTTGCACAGTTCCGACGTCATTCTGCGGAGGCTGAAAAATCGGAAAGATAGTTTTTTGTGCAGTGTACGTAAAGAGGCAGAGCGCGCGCCATTTTCTCCAAAATGCCAGCGTTTACTGTACAACTTAATAAAATATTCACTACCAAGCCAGAAACTGATGTCAAGAATCGGTTACTGTGTAAATTTAGAAGTAATGTTCTAAAGCACACATGCGTCGTTAAGCAATTATAATGGTTCACATATCAATTTAAGCGTACCTTTAGGAGTTCAAAACTGCTGTTACTTTCCAGCAAAAAACCGGGAAATATTTGTTTTAGAGTGCATTAATTTCACTAAGAATCGCTCACATTTCACATTGTGTACTTGTAAACCATGCTGGATAGAAGCAAACACATCGTACAGTACGAAGCTTGTGAAGTGCGCCAATAAAAACCTCCAATGCGGGTGTTAGTGAATCAAGAGATTTCAAAGGCACACGAATATAACTTCTCATTACTTATCACCGACTCTGTACAAAAGATTACGTAGAGAATAACACAATAAACATTTAACTATGTTATTGGCGCATTTTTAAAATTATTTCTTAATCGTCTTCATTCGTTTTTATTCAATAAATATCAAATCACAATTAATATATACTGATAATACTGATAATACTTTCACAGCAGAAGGTTGATGGTCTTATACAAGGCTTGACTGCCATGCAATGACCAGTTGGGTGCTTTCTAACGTATGGGCGAAAACTCATCCACTTTCAAACACACACAGACACACACACACACACACACGCACGTATGCATGCACGAGTTCAGAATTTAAACGCCAAGCTCGCCCTTTAAAAATATACCTGGCGCGTATATACGCCTCACCTTATATCTGACACACTCAGTGTCAGGCGTGCTGCCTATTGCCTTCATTCTGTCTTCTCCATACCTCACGAAGCTTTGACGGGACACTAGGGACATGGTACGTGTACTTTGGAGGACCAATGCACAAATCCTTCTGCTGGACCGCCCTTTGATCCAAGCCATCTACTACTACTAAGTGTATTTCTATTTATGTATATAGTTAACTTGCAGGTGCTTTCACTAATCATACGTGTATGTATCACCGGCAGAGTGCGCCGTTATTCGTGTGTAAATAATAAAAGTGCCCCGTTATCATAAGCAAGTTGCTACATGTAAGATCTGTCGTTAAACAATATAGTTTTACATTTGTGTTCAGTGAAATATACTTTAAACTCTGGAACACTGTTCCTTATAAATTGGAGTACATCTTCTAACCTACGTTCGAATATCAGCTACGTACTGGAATATGTAAGTCCGATTTCTCCAAATATAAGTGAAACAAGTTGTCTTCTTCCTTCTAAAGACACACTAATTCTGTCCCTCAAGTACAATGTTATGTTTTGTTTTAAATGCCGCTGGCATGATATCAGTTTTGTACCTGGAAGGCAATGCGCGTTGCCTTTCGAATGTTTTTTTCTTCATTCGAACCAATAACGGATTGCGTCAACAGACAGTTCTATTGCAATAGTAGAAAAGAAAGTCGCAAAAGTTATCCAATCCGAATTTCCATGAATAGGGATTTGGCCGAGAAATATCGGATAAGAGTTTGTGTGTTTCGCACAATACTTAAGTTTTTGAATACCACAGTGGTGAAGTGGCATTGGCCTAAATTGTAGGTCTTATCAACTCCAAGAACTGTGGCTTGTGCCACAGGACCTGAGCAACAAAAACGCTTCAAGTCCTGAATCTGTTTGTCAGTGTAACAAATTATTGTTGGCACTTTATTGACTTTCCTAGGGAAATCACTGTGGCGAATTTGACTCTGAAGATAATTCACAGTTGCAGCCAAGTTGGTCCCTCCACTGCTTGCACCATCACTTCTTGCCTTTGATTTCTGCAATTTATTTTGCACCTGGCGCAAGTTTGAAGGCTTGTCTTGTTCTCTTGGTGCTTCACGAATGAGTTCCTCATATATGGCTTTTGGGTTTCCAAGTGTTGCTACAGGTAGCTGTTCCATTTCTTTCGAGAACGTGTGGTTGTGTTCTGATGTATGCCCTTGTTGTTTTTCTTGCATTCCGATGTGCAGCTCTCCCAGGGAAATTTCCAATATACTCAACAATGGCGAAATGTGGTCTTTCCTTTCCCTCTAGTAAGGTCTTAAAATATCCGCTGTGTCTACTTAGCCTACTGAATTGGAGAGTGATCGCTGTGGCTATTGCTCTGTCAGATTTCTTAGGATCGTGGATCGTCTGTCACACGTCCGAATTGGAGTGAATGATCTCAGACAATGACAGGTATGACAGATATGATGTCACAATATTGACGGTCGTCGGCAGGGGTCGAGCTGCCTCTACCTGACCTGACTCACTCACCTGTTGTGGCCTATCTTGGAACATGAAGAGCAGACCAGGTGAAGGAAGGAAAAAATCCGATTACAACAGTCTGTTCATCAGGGTCAACATCTGTTTGCTGGGGTGAGATGGGCGGACCTATGGTGATTATATCTGGGAGGGAATCTGATGTGTTCATATCTTTACATGTGAGGTTTATGTTTCCTCTTGCCTTTGCAACCTGTTTTTTACCAGAACCACAAATTGGTTTGGTCTAAAGCCATCCTGAGTGGCAGGCACTGAGGTATTAGTCCACATTAAAGTTAGTCTTATATCCGGACGGTGCTTGGTTGAAGCCCCCCTCCCATATATAGCTCTTGTCAGAGGCACTGACAGGAATTCGGTATGGAGAATTGTCCAACTGTACGGATGGAGTGGTACTTTTAGAGCAGTGCTTGCAGCATACAGGTGAACTAAACCTGACCAGTAACCAGGCCCACAAACAGTTCTAAGTCCGTCATCATACGGTTCAACAAAGACAGCATCCCCTGCCAACTTGCCAGTATAGCTATACTGTGGATGTTAACTGTATTCATCAGGGTAGTTCAGCATCTCAAGTGCAGTAAGCTTTCGGATGTGAAGATGGTATGAATTGTTGAATTAATAATAGCACAGACAATGCTTTCCTACATTCAATTGTTCGGCTCTACTCAAGGGCCCTTCCTCGGGACAAACTGGTCATGCGCTGATGACCTAACGCTGAGATGGATTTATTGACCAGTTATCCTATGAATGTCCCCTACGCACCCCTGGCCCAAAAGGTCATCATAGATGTGGGCCAGCTGGAAGCGCCCCTCGTCCCTATTGAAGTTCTTTAAAGTTCTTATATGTATGGCCTCCTTGACACCTCTGGCAAAGTCTTCGCTCTCTTTGTCTATTATTCTGGCGCTGTCCCAATCAATGATGTGATTCTCTTTTACTGAGTGATCTGTGAGAGCAGATTTCCACATTTGTGTATCCGATTCTTTACCTCTGTCTCTGGTGTAAACCATCGTATTGTCCATTTTCTCAACTTCTGTTCTGTGTTCTTCAACTCTTACTGATAGTTTACGTTTACGTTTGGTCTCTCCTACGAACACTTATCACGATTTTTGCAACCAATGGTGTATACGCTTTCTTTTTGCTCTGGTTTGTCTTTAGAGTGCACTAAAAACTGTTTTATGTAACATGCATACACTGTATATGCTCTGCTTTTGCTTTAAACTATTTTCTATAATACCAAACATTACATACATGTGATCTAAACACCCACGGTCTTGTCTAAAACCATTTGGCTGCTCATCATCTATTATTTCATTATCTTCGGCACACTTTGATAATTTCCTGTTCAGAATAGATGTGTATATCTTATATATGCTGGACGATAATGTTATTCCTCTATATTCTATAGCTAGTGGATCGCATAAATTAACACCATTACCTTTAGGTATAGGATTAAAGACGGTATCTAGTTCACCCTGTCTATAACTATAAAGGTTGCCATTAACCTGGTCTAAGAAAGATTTATCAAAACTGTCACAATTTGTATCTAAGACACTAAATAGACCGGCATAGTCATTTTGCCATTTCAATAAAACCTCAGTGATATCCGTGGAAACAGTTCCATCATCTCTCACTACATCCATGGGCATGGTGCTTTTCCTATCCTTCTGAATTCCAATACGACCGATATCACCCCAGAAGCTCCGTGAATCACTGGTATGTTTTTGTAAGAGTTCTTCTTGCGATCTACGCCAAAACTGGCGTTTTGCTCGTTGTTTAGCACGATCAAAAGCGCGACGTTTGCTTACATAATCATTTTTCAAATGTAAAGAGATTCTACTATTTGATTTCAATGATGACAAAGGCGTTCCGAATCCCTGACATTTTCTCACATTATTTGAAGCTCCTCGTTCCACCAATCTTTAAATACTTCTTTGCCCGGGTGCCTCCACCACCCACAGATCTATAAGGAAGTTTGGAAGTTTGATAGGACAAAGATCATTTTAGACAAGCATTATATAATGCAAAGCCAAGCGTCTTCAAACTAATTAAAGTATTATCACTTAGCAATGTCTCACAATTAAACAACTAAGGAAAATACTGAAAATGTTCGTCGGTCCGATGTATTATTATTATAATTATTAGTAATAGTATTAGTATCAGTAGTAGTAGTTGTCATTATTATTATTATTATTATTTGTATCGGTAGAAGTTGTAGTAGTAGTAGTAGTAGTCGCTTTGATATGACTTTATATTGCCATTGTATTCCATTGTGATGAGCCGTAGTGGTCAAGGGTTTAATACATTGAAATTGAATATCACAGATACAGTAAGGATTTAAAAATCAGTATGGGGCGTATCTTCATCCCTGAAGAAGATTATATCATGAAAATAGGCAGAGACCAGAAGTGTCATTGTCATTTTGGTGTAAATGTTTTAGTTATGGAGTTATTAGTCCCTAATTACAGATTTTCATTAAACAAAGGCATTATTTAGCTTTATCAACGAAAAACATCTAAACTAAGACTTAAAGAAAAATCGCTGGCAGGGTTTTGGAGTACTAAATGGTGGCATTAAATAAGTGGTGAAACGGTGATCATAGTTGCTCGGGTAAAAGAGAAATTTGAGAAACCGATTTTTCAGTTTTTACTCCCAAAAAGCAATTAAGACGTCATCCGTAAGATGACATATGTGTAAATGTTAATTAATTTAGTCATTGCAGTTTAGTCACTAAAGATTTATCTATTACCCAGGGACACGGCGCCGCTGTACAAAGGGCTGCAGGGTTTCTTCGCATATGCAGTGGAGAAGCAAGTATCACTCAGCATCTATCCCATCTATCTAGCCTATTAAGGAACGCGTCGAAGCAAACAGAGACATTCTGAGATCCATTGCCAAAACACTGTTGACGTGCGCACAACAATACGTGCCAATAAGAGGAAAGACTGAAGAACGATCAAATGTTTCCGCGTTTCTTCGGTTGTCAGCATCTGACACTGTGACTCAGCACATTGTGAAGGGCCCAATAAACGCTCAATATAAGTCGCCTCTCATTCAGAATGAATTACTAGACCTGATGGCCAAACAAGTCCAAGAAAGCATTATTCGTGAATGCAAGGCTACCCAGTAGGCTACCCGACGAAACGACAGATGTTAATAACACAGAGCAAGTCTCCCTTTCTCTCCGCTACGTAGATTCCACATTTCAAGTGCAAGAGAAGCTTATCACTTTTGCCAGCACTGAGGCAACAACCGGCGAAGCTTTAGCAGGTCTGATAACATCTACCATCAATGACTTGGATCTCGACCTTGAGAATCTCGTCGGGCAGGGCTACGAAGGAACCGGATTCGTCGCCCCTCTTTTTATCGTGCATTATCGCCTACTACGGTACACTGTCCCTCTGTGCAAGCTGCTTCGATCAGCAGACAGACTGTGATCTGGTTCAGGCATCCTCCCAAGTGTCAAGATTGCGCGATCTCTATCAGGAGAAAAGGGACAACGGCTTCTACGACGAGGCGTGGGGGGGGGGATTTGCTGCCCAACATGACATAGAGGTGTCTGTCCCCAGGAGAGCAGCGTGGCAAGTCCATTCCTCTCTTTTCCTGACCATGTGATTTCGGAGATTTCGACTCGTCTCCTTCCCACGACTGTTGGCACAGAGTTTGATCCCCCAGCTGCTGTCCAACCTGACCGACGAAGATTGGACTAAAGTAAAGTGGTAATATGGTCTGGTCCTCAGTGAAAATGTGGACATTGAGTTGGAACTCTGGCGACAAGCCGTAGACACGGAGGGCATAACTGGGGAGGAGTTACATGTAGGAGATGCGGTGAAAGCGAGTTATGTTTTATTCCCCAATATCCATAGGATACTCAAGGTTCTCCTTACCATACCAGTGTCGACGGAAACAGCAGAGAGATCATTCAGCACTATGAGACGTCTCAAGACCTATTTAAGATCTACCATGTCTGACAAACGATTGTCGTTATTGGGACTATTTCATGTTCACAGAGAGCTCAAGATAGACATAGACCAAGTTCTAAATGGCTTTGACTGTTCAGGCCACAGGAGAATTCACGTGGCTTTTAAGTAAAGACTGTCGCTTTTATACCCATTCATGTCTTGCATCAAAAAACAGTAACGTTCTTACAATGTAGAGATAATTAAAATAGTGAAATGAAATGTGGACATACGCATGTGCAATCCAACTATTTTACATTTTTAATAATCACTTTTTAATTAATAATATAGTCAGCAGTTGCAATCCTTTTGCTTTAACATTTTTGAGAGTGTGATTTAAGTATATAAAACATATCTTTCCAATGAATTATTACTGTTTCTCCACCACGACGAAAATGTATTCTTCATTATATGATCAGTGTTTCACATCGAACAGTGTCGCGCAACGTAATTCAGAGTTCAGCTTGATACAAGCAGGCATAACCTGCAGTTCGTTAAGTGCTCAAAGTTTATGTTTCAGTTAGTTCCCTTTTAAATAAATACCGTTCTAGGTAAATTAGAATATTGAAACTTTTAACTTAAATGATGATTTTATTATTAGTAAAAATTAAGCTGCAATATGTGGTACATATGCTGTGATTAGGCTGTTCTTCATCTGTTGCGTTAGTCTACATTTTACTGTACGTGCTCGGAATTTTGAAAATCTGTGCATACAATTTTTAAAGGTCTGGTTACGCCCCTGACCAGCAGTAAGGAGGGGGAGCGCTCGCCATTTTCTCCAAAGTGTCAGAATCTTATGTCTACCTACCAAATTAAATGTGCACTAACCAGACCGAACCTGATGTAAATCGGTTACTTGTCTCATGGAGGTATTCAAAATGGGTTAAAGTCGGGGGTTAAAGTACGTTGAGTAAATTGAAAACCCTGGCATTTTGTCTCTTTTGGACACGACACACTGAAAATAATATGTGAAACAAATAACTACATATATTGGCTTTCTGCGACCCAAATGTACCCATGAAGTATAGCAATGATGCTGAGCTTACTTATGCCCCGATTTGGTGAGCCTTTCGATACAAATTAAAATCGAGATTTTCAATACACTCAACGTGCTCCGTCTTGGGAGTTCAACACCCCCCACCCCCAAATACCTGTTGAGACACTAAACGAGATTAGCTGTTACAATATAGTAATTAACACACACTGTAGACACTCTTCCTGTTTCGATTACAAATGCAGTTTTATGTTGATAAACAATTAATTTGTGATATATCAGTCTGAACGTGATGGACCATTCCTGCACGCACGTTTAAATATCGAATGAATGTCGATGGTGAGAGAACTTTAATCAGTCCAACTTTCTCAGTAGCAAACTACCAATTTGACATATTGCCATTATTGGCGATAATTAAGACTATGAGCTGACTTCAAAATCTTAAACGTCCAACGTGAGATAAAACTTGTGCCGATGGCGTGTGATAAATCTTGCACCGGTGGTGTGTTCGAGAGAGTCACCAGTCACCTGTGATACAGGGTCCGCTTCTTATTGATTCGTATAGGTACGTGTAGTCGCCGTCCATCACATTGTCCCACTAAAGCGCACGTTGTATGTTACGGTAACCTTCAAGGAGGGCTGAGTCTCTGTTATAACTACCGTCAGTATCTTTACACCACTGTTTATGTGAGATAATGTATTCCACAATACCTTAGTCATGCAAAGCATTGTCTTAATTAAATCACGGCAAACCAAACCAGTATTGTTTTCAAATTAATTGTCCCCAATTAGGCTCTTAGTGGTCCCCAAAATAGGGCCCCAGGACTCTCGCAAGTACATTGAAAATACTGAAGGGCTGCGTCGATGAATTCTTCTTTGCTGATCAGACCATCCTTATTGGCGTCCAGTGCCTCGAAAGATGGCTTGACCGACAGGGGATGAACTCCAAAGCATTCCAGAACTCTGGTGTACTCTTCAAGAGTCACCATATTGTCGTTGTTAATGTCAACGGCGGTAAACATTAGCTCGGCCATCTTCGTGTTTACCTCGCTGAAATTGGGATCGGTGAAAGTGCGAGCAAATTTGCCTATGATCGCATCGAAGGTAGCAGTCTGGTTATCTCCTCCGATAAAATCAGTCCATCCTTGCGATAGCAGGATCTCGAGGTCCTTGGCCTTAGTTTCTCCAAGGAATGTTTTCGCTCGGTTGACGGGGTAGTCTACAAAATCCTCTCTGCTTATCACACCATCTAAGTCTCGGTCGTTCAATACAAAATAGGATCGCAATTTGCGCAGCCAGTAGTACGGAGGCGGAGCGCTCGCCATTTTCTCCAAAGTGTCAATGTCTTATGTATAACTCCCAAATTAAATGTGTTATTACCAGACCGAACCTGATGTAAATCGGTTACTTGTCTCGTGGAGGTATTCAAAATGGGTTAAAGACCGCGTGCGGCATTACAAGTACTTGTATGCAAAACACCAAGCCTTCTTGGTTGTAACACATTGAGTCTCTTTAAAAACCATTTATTTTTTACCATCTTGACACAAGTGCACTGATGTTACATGTATTCTAAGCAAAGGTGGTGATCTCTCAAAACGGAAGTACGTTGAGTAAATTGAAAATCCTGGCATTTGTCTCTTTTGCACACGATACACTTGAAATAATATGTTAAACAAATAACTACATATCTTGGCTTTCTGCGACCCAAATGTACCCATGAAGTATAGCAATGATGCAGAGCTTACCTAAGCCCCGATTTGATAAGCCTTTCGAAACAAATTAAAAACGAGATTTTCAATACATTTAACGTGCTCCGCGCGGCCGTCTTGGGACTTCAACCCCCATGCTAAAGACCTGTTGAGACACTAAATGAGATTAGCTGATACAATATAGTTATTAACTCACACTGTACACACTTTTCCTGTTTCGATGACGAATGCAGTTTTATTTTGATAAACATTCAATTTGTGACATATCAGTCTAGGTGTGATGGACCATTCCTGGATGTTACTTTCTTGTACAGATGTAAATCCACGCACGTTTAAATGGCGAATGAGTTTGTTCTCCTATATGGAGATGGTGAAAGGATTTGCATCAGTCCTACCTTCTAAACAACCTACTACAGATTTGACAAATTGCCATTATTGGCGACAATTAAGACTATGAGCTGACTTCAAAATCTTAAACGTCCAACTTAAGATCTTGTACCGATGGCGTGTGATAACTCTTGTACCGATGGCGTGTGATAAATCTTGTACCGATGGCGTGTGATAAATCTTGTACCGGAGGTGTGTGTGAGAGAGTCACCAGTCACCTGTGATACAGGGTCCGCTTCTTATTGATTTGTACAGGTACGTGTAGCCGCCGTCCATCACATTGTCCCACCAAAGTGCACGCTGTATGTCACGGTAACCTTCAAGGAGGGCGGACTATCCGTTACAACTACCGTCAGTATCTTTACACTTCATGTTTATGTGAGATAATGTATTCCACAATACCTTAGTCATGCAGAGCATTGTCTTAATTAAATCACGGCAAACCAAACCAGTATTGTTTTCCAATTAGTTGTCCTCCCAATCAGGCTCTGAGTGGTCCCCAAAATAGGGCCCCAGGACTCTCGCAAGTACATTGAAAATACTGTACGGCTGCGTCGATGAATTCTTCTTTGCTGATCAGACCATCCTTATTGGCGTCCAGTGCCTCGAAAGATGGCTGGACCGACAGGGGATGAACTCCAAAGCATTCCAGAACTCTGGTATACTCTTCAAGAGTAACCATATTATCGTTGTTTATGTCAACGGCGGTAAACATTAGCTCGGCCATCTTCGTGTTTACCTCGCTAAAATTGGGATCGGTGAAAGTGCGAGCAAAGTTTCCTATGATCGCATCGAACGTAGCAGTCTGGTTATCTCCTCCGAGAAAATCAGCCCATCCTCGCGATAGCAGAATCTCGAGGTCCTTGGCCTTGGTTTCTCCAAGGAATGTTTTCGCTCGGTTGACAGGGTAGTCTACAACATCCTCTCTGCTTATTACGCCGTCCAAGTCACGGTCGTGTAATACAAAAAAGGAACGCAATTTACGTAGCCAGTAGTAAGGAGGCGGAGCGCTCACCATTTTCTCCAAAAAGCAGGCGTTTAGTGTACAACTAAATATGCACTAGCCAGGCCGAAACTGATGTCCGGAATCGGTGACAGTGTCCATTTAGAATGAATGGGTCAAAGCACGCGTATGGCGTTATGCAATTTATGTGGCTCACATATCAATTTCAGGATGCCTTGAGGGGTTCAAAAATAAGTCAAAGGTGTACAGTTACTAGTACATATGGGCACTCGTCATTCTCCGGCAAACCTATACCCCCAGCATGTTTGTGAGGAGAAGTTGTCATTCTTGAAAAGCATATCATTTTTACCTTCGACCACGAGGTTGTTTTCGTTACCATCTTTTTGTTTGTTTGTTTATTGTTATGCAAGAAGTCATGGCCTAATTTTGATGAAATTCTCAGAATGAGTCACAAATGGGCCAAGGCAGAAATGATTAGATTTTGGTATTGACACATTAATTTATTAAGTTTTAAGGAAAGGTCAGATATGGGCCAAAAAGAGAAATGATTAAATTTTGGTGATGATAATTTAACTAATCAGATTTTGGTTAATCATTAGTTAATTATTTGTCTTGGCGGATGTTGCCCTCTCTGAGTGCTTTTTCAGTTTTTAAATAAAATGGTAAAGATTTTACGTTTACATTGTAAATTTAAAGTAAGAATGGCATCATAAGTGTTGTTTCATTTTTTTTCCGTTAAAACTTGTTTTTCACGATGCTTTTTCGCGGCCCTATTCACCACTGGTACAAAGTACTAACAGTAAATACTAGTACAAATAGACTGAAGTGCAGGCTAGCCATTTTAGGGCATTTCACAGTTTCACTTTTACTTATACATGTATTTTAAATACGTTTAAGAACATGAATAATAAGCACTGGTAATAAATTTAAATATGCCCTTGACTACAATCTTTACTAGTAAGTTGCTTTCACATTTCAAAGGGCAAAATGTGTAATGCCCACGATATAAAAAAGGAGAAAGGTTATGTTTTCACCCCTGTTTGTCTGTTTGTTTGTCACCAACATAACTCAAAAATTTATTGACCGATTTTCATGAAATTTTCAGGAACTGTCAGAAGTGGGCCAAGGAAGAGATTATTAGTTTTTGGTGGTGATCCAGATCAATAATCAATCAATAATAATAAAAAAATCGCTGCCTTGGCGGAGGTCTGCGCCCTCGGAGTGCTTTTCTGGTGATATATATCTTTGAAGAAACAATTAAGTTCCTGTCCTTCACCTCAGCCCTCTGTTCCTCCTATGTCATCATGTTGCACGAAGTATCACCGTTTGAACCCCGTCAACCAGGGTTGGACACTAAAGCAGACATTATTCTTGCATTGTTTAAACTATCAACTTTAGAAGGGATTTTATATGCGCTCTGCCTATTTCGTCCCGGTTTTCATCTCATTCTTCTTTTTCCGTTTTCATTATAAAATAAGGATCCCCAAAAAGGTTTGAAAGAAAATATGGTACAAATATGAATATTTTTTTTTTTTAGATATCCAGGATGTAAAAAAATGGAATGGTCATTTTATACATTTTAGAGGGCATTCACAACAGATGATCCACGGACATACTGATCCGCGGATCAAAATGGCGGTCCCAACATGAAAGCAGAGACGACTAACTGTTAAGGGTATCTCCGCCGCCGCACGCGCCATTAAACGGATTAAATCACGATTCTGAGGTTTAATTACTAGACCCCTACAGGGACGGCGCGTGTGGAGGCTGGGAGAACACCAGCGGATTACTCGGCTCTGCTTTCATGTAGGGACCGCTACATTTGATCTGTGGATCAGTATATCCGAGGATCATCTGTTGTGAATGTTCTCTAAGATGGATTCACTATGGTTATGCGCCATCTTATCTTTACCATCTATCACTGATAACCGGACTGTCACCAATTTTCAGTGATAGGCAAGACATCTTCCTGCAAATTTTCCTATTTTAATTTTTATTTTTGTTTCCATTTGCATACACTGTCAAAAAAAAAATTAAGGTATAATGAAAAAATAATGCTGACATTGATGTCTAAAGGACCTTAATATACTGTTTATGACCTGGTGGTCAGTGATGGATAAATTTGTGACAGGTACATAAACATCGACCACTGCTAGTAACTGTATCGCTCACGAGATCGCAAAATGTGAAGATAGGCTGTGTAAAATGCCCCTCACCCAAATGTAAACGTTAAACGTCAGCAGGTCTAGAGACCGGATAGCGCTCATAACAGTGCACAACCGCGTCAGGTTTTATTTCCAGTGTGCATCTACATGTATCGATAATTGACGGGAAAAATACTTTTCCCGCGTTCCACTTTGATGTATTTTAAAGGACGTTAATAATGCCTGACATGCTGGCCAGAAGTGGTCGCATATCAAGGATAATGCTGTGTTTACGATATAATATCAACGTGTTCTGTCAATCGAAAATGTATTTCCAAGATGCCAAGTACGCTATCCTAAGCTATTTCTATCCCAAGAAAGGTCCAAAGAATAATTTCGCAGGCGTATCGCATGTTTTTGTAAAGAATTCACATGCAGCATTCACAAACTCATCTCTGCTGATCAGACCATCATGATTGGTGTCCAGTGCCTGAAAGGACGGAGGAACAGACAGGGGGTGGACACCATAGCACCTCAGATAGGTGGCGAACTCCTCAATGGTGACGAGGCCGTCGTTATCTGCGTCTACGGCTTCAAAAAATAGGGAGCCCACCTGTCGGAGAAGTTCGTGAAAGTGGGGCTCTGTGAAACAGCGCCCGTAGTGATGGATCATGGTATCGAGGTTGCAGGTGCTCTCCCCTCCCCAGAACAATTCCCACGCCTTCGACAACAGACTTTCGAGTAGTTCTACCTTCTCCGCTTTGAGATGTTGCTTCATTGTTTTCACAGTGCCGCCTACGAACTCCGTTCTATACACCATGCCATCGCCGTCTTTATCGAATAATGCATAAAAAGATCGCATTTTGCGTACCCAAAATTCTGGAAGAGGAGCCACTGACATAGTAAATATTAGCACGAGGAAGTCGGCCGCAACAAATTTCGTCAGTACCAGTATAAACGGTGCTCAAGCATCAAATGTCTGCGCCTTGTTACAAAACTAGGTCACGCAGATACAGCTTTTGTGTGTCAGACACTATAAATACCTTAAAATTAGCTTTTTATTGTAACTGATAGGTCAGACATCATGGCTTTCTTTATAGAGTATTTTACATTTATTGTTCAGCTGGTTGTATAAGATTTTCAGAATGCATCCATCTACATTTAAAACGTCATTTAGCGTTTACGCCATACAGCATGGTAAAATTGACTTCCCCTAATAGGAACAAATTCTTTCAAAAATTTATTCCATCTTTTTTTGAATAATAGAGAAATTGTTTACTGTGAGTACAATCATATACCACAAACCAAATTCACGTGTTTATTTTTTAACCTGGAAAGGAAGGCTGCTAGAAGCCTACGCTCGAGTTGAATCTACCGGTAGCTACGTGTACATGAAGGACTACCATGTCTTACAATTAATGCAGAAATTAAATAAAATATATAAATTGTGACAAACACCCAAAAAGTTCCACTGTACATGTTCACTTGGACGAATAAAGCGTTTTTTTTTCTCCAAGTTGTAAGTGACAACTAATTTGTACTAAGTACTTATCAGACCTGAGAATGCTTTGTTTGTGTTGAAAAATTTTGCATTAGACTTTTTGATCAAGGTTTCAGATAATTAATTTAATTTTGATTAAAAGTACTCCGGTGACAATGACAATGACAATGACTCTAGTTGATTCTTAGATGATATCTGTAATATCCATTAACCGTTGTCCCATCACGCCTTGTTATAAAGAGTAGAAAATATGCGTGATAAAGAGCTACACAAACACAAAATAAATGTACATAATGACATTTCTCCACTACATGTTAATGGAGTATCCATAGCTAAATGCTCATTCACAAATCTAAATTGCTATTTACAACTTCGTCGAAGGTAGCTTAACAGATAAATATTCATTCTCGTGTCTCTTTAAAGACTCAGTCCTTTCTTAGCGTATATGCGAAAAAGGGGTTTAAAGGAAAGAGACAGGAGAAAATATGCCCTTTCTAAAAAGAAATCATGAGACTGAAAAGACCTCGCTTTTGGAAAAACAGAAACGGACGCAATGTCCATTGATGAAGAAGAAAGTTTCATTTCTTGGACAGTACTATACTGAATACGATGGTCACTTGCGGCTACAGCAATGGAGGAGGCACATTTCCCCAGCCTTTACGGGAACTCCGGGTAAACTGAAGGTCACAGAAAACGGAATAAGCTTTGGCAGCTCGGTTGGTCTTTTCAACCAATTTTTGCATGTTGTATTGCAGCTTGACGATGTCCGTGCATTTTACATCGGCGATCTCTATCAACATGTCCTCGTCTGTGTCACGAGAAAGACGCACTACAAGAGCCGCATTTTGGTGTTCAAGGGGAAAAACCAGCAAGACTGTTTGGATCTGGTTGACGCGTATAGAAAAGTTGCAGCCGATGTCAACAGCGGCTGTGGTAGATCCGGAGGGGAGAGCGAAGACCTTTGTCGCCGTGGATCAAGTATTTCTGTGACTTTGCAGCCGCCATTACTCACAAAGAAGAAACGCAATGAGCAGGAGTATGTGCTTATTGAGAAAAAAGTTTCGTATCTCGGACAAAAAATATTAGTATATGATGTTGGCAATGGCGAGCAATTTAACGCATGGCGGAAATATTTCTCTCCATTCAGTGCTGGCGTGAAGAAAAATATCAAAGTCACAGAACATGGGATAATGTTTGATAAGGCAAATTGTTTAGATCATAACTCTGCCCTGTTACTTGAATGGAAAGTAATCCGCAACCTTTACATTGGGGACTCTTACATAAATATTATCGTCTGTGAGCTCAACGTTTGCAGTTGGAAGACAGCCGTTTTTGTCTTTAGATGCAAAAGTCAAAGAGACTGCAACGAATTGATGGATGCATACACATATCTTGTAGGCGAATTTAGGAGATTACGCCTGTATTCAAAGTTTATACCCTAAGCAGTGCAGAACAGCACCACTGCTAATTTAGATTTTCATCTGGCGAGTCATTCATGAGGACATTAAAAGTGCTGTTTATGCCCAGACCCATTAGTAAGACTGAAATGTTTGCGCAGTCTAAATTAAAGACGCGAGAAAAAATTAATGCATTAAACAACTATTTTTCATATTCTTTGGCATTGCAGTTTTCTTGCATTTTTTATCATTAAACTTACACGCAAGCCTCTTTGACGATGCTTCAGATGAGCAGCTTCTCAGGCACGCATTTTATTTTCTTATGCACACTGCATAGGCACACTACAGATTATGTTCCACATAATCTCAAACAGTCCCACTTGGCGTGACCATCTACACATATATAACGAGACTGTACGCGGTGACAGCCCGCTGTTAAGGCACGCATACACTTGACTGGAATTTTAATCACTTCGTTGAGGGCTTCATACAGATCATGACGTAATTAAGTTACTACTAAATGTACTAAATGCAAGGAACAACGTAAATCATTAGGTATTCTACCCGCGTTTATGTTATACATGTACGTATATTATTTAAGTGTCAAGTTGATTTGCAACTTCAGTGTATTTCTCGTATAACGCTATCAAGGAAAAAATCCCGTGCTTTTATATAGCTCAGTGCCTGTTAATTTTACACAGTGGAGAACTTCAAAGTTATTAAGTTTATTAAAATATCTCACCAAAACCCCTCTAAAACCAAGAGATACCACAAGGTCTTAGTCAACTCAGAGGAAGTTTAATCTGATTCAAACTAATACTATTCATGTGAAAGAATTTTCGTAAGGCATCAGCAGGCGCTTAAATACATGAAGTAGTTTGCAAACAGCCAATGAATCAAACCGGATATGTCTTAATACAGTGCATGGTGTATCTTGGCGGTAATGGCATACACTCGTTCCTTCCATAACTTTTCAGTATGGATACCGACACAGAAGCCCATCTGGAGCAGAGTTCCAGGGCAGAAGCTGTGTACTATATACACAGATAGCTGTACACATACAACCGGTGCTGGAAAATAAAGCGATGATATAATAAGTGAAAATGAAGTAAAAGATATATTCGCGAGTTCTACGTTTTTTCTAAATCTCTGGTGACAGAAAGTGATAAATCTGTTTGTTTAAATCATTGGATTTTGTTTTATTCATGCCTTGCTAGTATGGGGTATTTTCAAATTCAGGAACGAATGTTTTAGCCTATTTTAGTAAGTAAAGTTTTAATGACAACAACCCTTTTGCATAATATTCGCACATTAATAATACTAACAGAATAATACTGCTCCAGATGCACGTTTATTTAAACTGCACATTTTGTCCTCAATCTCAATTACATTTTTTCATAATGCCTAATAACGAAGGTTTTGCAAATTGCTTTCTATGAGAAAGCAGTTTTGATGTGTTTCGTGTAAAACATTTGACTGTACCCTGTCATAATATCGTCATGCTTACATTGTAATGGATGTAACTGAATTGAAGAATTTGTTAATGGCTAAAATATTACAGAAAAAAGACGGAACGAATTTTTTTTCAATATCTAAAATCCTTGTGACACTGGGAAAGTTGCCTCAAGCTATCTATTGAGTTATCTAAAATAAATATTTTAGATATTTTCTGAGATGTTAGAAATCATACCCGCTTCCTGAAAAGTTGCAGATTTTCTACTTTGGTACATATAAACTAGATAAGATGGAGAATGTGAGATGGCGCTGCGAGCAACAGTAACGAAGGTTTAAACTTGAGTCCGTTTACGTTTTTTGTGTGAGAACAGATAAATCTAGTAATTTTTATTTTTAATTTAAGTTGCTAGTCTAATGTTTGTAAAGTTCCACCAGGAATAACAATTCTTCTGCTAGCTTACTTTTAATATCTTTTAAAATGTTAAATAGACCTATAATTGAAAATGAGCGTTTCCTTAATTAACATGCTCTCGGTGATGAATAAAATGATAATTTCCGTCAAATTGTGCGACTATTAACCCAAAAAATCAAGTTGACTAAAATCTACCAAGATACATAAATGCTAGTTGAAAATAAAGTTGGTGGCATTATTGTAAAACTAACAGTAGGTATTCGGTGTTCATTACGATTTCACGTCCATTGTTAATAATCAATGACTGATCATGATTATGGAGTTAAACATTACTTATACTATCTTTTTTCTTTTTTCATTATTATCATCCGTGCAAAGATAAGAAATATAATTATGCATTTGTATGATGGACGCACATCTGAGGTCGTGTGATCTTTGCTGTTACTTACATGCACTGGGAATTGTCCGCCTGGCAAGGGCTTTCTGTACATGGGGATGCAATGTTGAAACACTGGGGTCTCATTGTGGTCGCTGTAGAACAGAAATAACGGTTTTGAATGCAAATTTTTCTCTTTGTATCATATATATATATATATATATATATATATATATATATATATATATATATATATATATATATATATATATATACTGCATACTGTCGGGCTGCAAAGTGAAACAAATGCCTTAAGGTTGTTTTGTTACGACTGCGTGACCTAAAAGAGATAATGTGGTACTTGACGTTGGATATTAACAACTACAGGGGAATATCTATTACAAGCTGCCTCGGAAAGCTGTACAACTCGGTCTTGTTAAACAGAATTCAAGCACACACATCACAACAAGGGGTACCCCTACCTCATCAAACCNTATGTACAAAAGTGGGCACTTTTACCCCCTTATTCGCACTCATCCTTTTCCTCATTTAATTCTTATTTTTGTTTCCATTTGCATACACTGTCAAAAAAAATTAAGGTATAATGAAAAAATAATGCTGACATTGATGTCTAAAGGCCCGTCATATACTGTTTATGACCTGGTGGTCAGTGATGGATAAATTTGTGACAGGTACATAAACATCGACCACTGCTAGTCACTGTATCTCTCACGAGATCGCAAAATGTGAAGATAGGATGTGTAGAATGTCCCTCACCCAAATGTAAACGTTAAACGTCAGCAGGTCTAGAGACCGGATAGCGCTCATAACAATGCACAACCGCATCAGGTTTTATTTCCAGTGTGCATCTACATGTATGGATAATTGAGGGGAAAAATATACTTTTCCCGCGTTGCCACTTTGATGTTTTTTAAAGGACGTTAATAATGCCTGACATGCTGGCCAGAAGTGGTCGCATATCCAGGATAATGCTGTGTTTACGATATAATATCAACGTGTTCTGTCAATCGAAAATGTATTTCCAAGATGCCAAGTACGCTATCCTAAGCTATTTCTATCCCAAGAAAGGTCCAAAGAATAATTTCGCAGGCGTATCGCATGTTTTTGTAAAGAATTCACATGCAGCATTCACAAACTCCTCTCTGCTGATCAGACCATCATGATTGGTGTCCAGTGCCTGAAAGGACGGAGGAACAGACAGGGGGTGGACACCATAACACCCCAGATAGGTGGCGAACTCCTCAATGGTGACGAGGCCATCGTTATCTGCGTCTACGGCTTCAAAAAATAGGGAGCCCACCTCTCGGAGAAGCTCGTGAAAGTGGGGCTCTGTGAAACAGCGCCCGTAGTGATGGATCATAGTATCGAGGCTGCAGGTGCTCTCCCCTCCCCAGAACAATTCCCACGCCTTCGACAACAGACTTTCGAGTAGTTCTACTTTCTCCGCTTTGAGATGTTGCTTCATTGTTTTCACAGTACCGCCTACGAACTCCGTTCTATACACCATGCTATCGCCGTCTTTATCAAACAATGCATAAAAAGATCGCATTTTGCGTACCCAAAATTCTGGAAGAGGAGCCACCGACATAGTAAATATTAGCACGAGGCAGTCGGCCGCAGCAAATTTCGTCAGTACCACTATAAACGGTGCTCAAGCATCAAGTCTGCGCCTTGTTACAAAACTAGGTCACGCAGATACAGCTTTTGTGTGTCAGACACTATAAATACCTTAAAATTAGCTTTTTATAGTAACTGATACGTCAGACATCACGGTTTTCTTCATAGAGTATTTTACATTTATTGTTCAGCTGGTTGTATAAGATTTTCAGAATGTATTCGTCTACGTTTAAAACGTCATTTAGCGTTTACGCCATACAGCATGATAAAATTAACTCCCCCTAATAGGAAAAATTCTTTCAAAATTTTATTCCATCTTTTTTTAATAATAGAGAAATTGTTTACTGTGAGTACAATCATATACCACAAACCAAATTCACGTCGTGTTTATTTTTTGACCTGGAAAGAAAGGCTGCTAGAAGCCTACGCTCGAGTTGAATCTACCGATAACTACATGAAGGACTACCATGTCTTACAATGCAGAAATTAATTAAAATATATAAATTGTGACAAACACCCAAAAAGTTCCACTCTACATGTTCACTTGGACGAATAAAGCGTTTTTTTTTTTCTCCAAGTTGTAAGTGACAACTAATTTGTACTAAGTACTTATCAGACCTGAGAATGCTTTGTTTGTGTAGAAAAATTTTGCATTAGACTTTTTGATCATGGTTTCAGATAATTAATTTAATTTTGATTAAAAGTACTCTGGTGACAATGACAATGACTCTAGTTGATTGTTAGATGATATCTGTAATATCCATTAACCGTTGTCCCATCATGCGTTGTTATAAAGAGTAGAAAACATGCGTGATAAAGAGCTACACAAACACAAAATAAATGTACATAATGACATTTCTCCACTACATGTTAGTGGAGTATCCATAGCTAAATGCTCATTCACAAATCTAAATTGCTATTTACAACTTCGTCGAGGGTAGCTTAACAGATAAATATTCATTCTCGTGTCTCTTTAAAGACTCAGTCCTTTCTTAGCGTATATGCGAAAAAGGGGTTTAAGGGAAAGAGACAGGGGAAAATATGCCCTTTCTAAAAAGAAATCATGAGACTGAAAAGACCTCGCTTTTGGAAAAACAGAAACGGACGCAATGTCCATTGATGAAGAAGAAAGTGTCATTTCTTGGACAGTACTATACTGAATACGATGGTCACTTGCGGCTACAGCAATGGAGGAGGCACATTTCCCCAGCCTTTACGGGAACTCCGGGTAAACTGAAGGTCACAGAAAACGGAATAAGCTTCGGCAGCTCGGTTGGTCTTTTCAACCAATTTTTGCATGTTGTATTGCAGCTTGACGATGTCCGTGCATTTTACCTCGGCGATCTCTATCAACATGTCCTCGTCTGTGTCACGAGAAAGACGCACTACAAGAGCCGCATTTTGGTGTTCAAGGGGAAAAACCAGCAAGACTGTTTGGATCTGGTTGACGCGTATAGAAAAGTTACAGCCGATGTCAACAGCGGCTGTGGCAGATCCGGAGGGGATAACGAAGACCTTTGTCGCCGTGGATCAAGTATTTCTGTGACTTTGCAGCCGCCATTACTCACAAAGAAGAAACGCAATGAGCAGGAGTATGTGCTTATTGAGAAAAAAGTTTCGTATCTCGGACAAAAAATATTAGTATATGATGTTGGCAATGGCGAACAATTTAACGCATGGCGGAAATATTTCTCTCCATTCAGTGCTGGCGTGAAGAAAAATATCAAAGTAACTGAACATGGGATAATGTTTGATAAAGCGAATTGTTTAGATCATAACTCTGCCCTGTTACTTGAATGGAAAGTAATCCGCAACCTTTACATTGGGGACTCTTACATAAATATTATCGTCTGTGAGCTCAACGTTTGCAGTTGGAAGACAGCCGTTTTTGTCTTTAGATGCAAAAATCAAAGAGACTGCAACGAATTAATGGATGCATACACATATCTTGTAGGCGAATTTAAGAGATTACGCCTGTATTCAAAGTTTATACCCTAAGCAGTGCAGAACAGCACCACTGCTAATTTAGATTTTCATCTGGCGCGTCATTCATGAGGACATTAAAAGTGCTGTTTATGCCCAGACCCATTAGTAAGACTGAAATGTTTGCGCAGTCTAAATTAAAGACGCGAGAAAAAATTAATGCATTAAACAACTATTTTTCATATTCTTTGGCATTGCAGTTTTCTTGCATTTTTTATCATTAAACTTACACGCAAGCCTCTTTGACGATGCTTCAGATGAGCAGCTTCTCAGGCACGCATTTTATTTTCTTATGCACACTGCACAGGCACGTTTGGCTTGACTATGTACACATATATAACGAGACTATACGCGATGACAGAGCCCGCTGTTAAGGCACGCATACATTTGACTGGAATTTTAATCACTTCGTTGAGGGCTTCATACAGATCATGACGTAAGTTACTACTAAATGTGCTAAATGCAAGGAACAACGTAAATCATTAGATATTCTACCCGCGTTTGTGTTATGCATGTGCGTATATTATTTAAGTGTCAAGTTGATTTGCAACTTCAGTGTATTTCTTGTATAACGCTATCAAGGAAATAATCCCGAGCTTTTATATAGCTCAGAAGCCCAGTGCCTGTTAATTTTACACAGTGGAGAACTTCAAAGTTATTAAGTTTATTAAAATATCTCACCAAAACCCCTCTAAAACCAAGAGATACCACAAGGTCTTAGTCAACTCAGAGGAAGTTTAATCTGATTCAAACTAATACTATTCATGTGAAAGAATTTTCGTAAGGCATCAGCAGGCGCTTAAATACATGAAGTAGTTTGCAAACAGCCAATGAATCAAACCGGATATGTCTTAATACAGTGCATGGTGTATCTTGGCGGTAATGGCATACACTCGTTCCTTCCATAACTTTTCAGTATGGATACCGACACAGAAGCCCATCTGGAGCAGAGTTCCAGGGCAGAAGTTGTGTACTATATACACAGATAGCTGTACACATACAACCGGTGCTGGAAAATAAAGCGATGATATAATAAGTGAAAATGAAGTAAAAGATATATTCGCGAGTTCTACGTTTTTTCTAAATCTCTGGTGACAGAAAGGGATAAATCTGTTTGTTTAAATCATTGGATTTTGTTTTATTCATGCCTTGCTAGTATGGGGTATTTTCAAATTCAGGAACGAATGTTTTAGCCTATTTTAGTAAGTAAAGTTTTAATGACAACAACCCTTTTGCATAATATTCGCACATTAATAATACTAACAAAATAAGACTGCTCCAGATGCACGTTTATTTAAACTGCACATTTTGTCCTCAATCTCAATTACATTTTTTCATAATGCCTAATAACGAAGGTTTTGCAAATTGCTTTCTATGAGAAAGCAGTTTTGATGTGTTTCGTGTAAAACATTTGACTGTACCCTGTCATAATATCGTCATGCTTACATTGTAATGGATGTAACTGAATTGAGGAATTTGTTAATGGCTAAAATATTACAGAAAAAAGACGGAACGAATTTTTTTCAATATCTAAAATCCTTGTGACACTGGGAAAGTTGCCTCAAGCTATCTATTGAGTTATCTAAAATAAATATTTTAGATATTTTCTGAGATGTTAGAAATCATACCCGCTTCCTGAAAAGTTGCAGATTTTCTACTTTGGTACATATAAACTAGATAAGATGGAGAATGTGAGATGGCGCTGCGAGCAACAGTAACGAAGGTTTAAACTTGAGTCCGTTTACGTTTTTTGTGTGAGAACAGATAAATCTAGTAATTTTTATTTTTAATTTAAGTTGCTAGCCTAATGTTTGTAAAGTTCCACCAGGAATAACAATTCTTCTGCCAGCTTACTTTTAATATCTTTTAAAATGTTAAATAGACCTATAAATTGAAAATGAGCGTTTCCTTAATTAACATGCTTCCTGTGATGAATAAAATGATAATTTCCGTCAAATTGTGCGACTATTAACCCAAAAAATCAAGTTGACTAAAATCTACCAAGATACATAAATACTAGTTGAAAATAAAGTTGGTGGCATTATTGTAAAACTAACAGTAGGGATTCGGTGTTCATTACGATTTCACGTCCATTGTTAATAATCAATGACTGATCATGATTATGGAGTTAAACATTACTTATATTATCTTTTTTCTTTTTACATTATTATCATCCGTGCAAAGATAAGAAATATAATTATGCATTTGTATGATGGACGCACATCTGAGGTCGTGTGATCTTTGCCGTTACTTACATGCACTGGGCATTGTCCGCCTGGCAAGGGCTTTCTGTACATGGGGATGCAATGTTGAAACACTGGGGTCTCATTGTGGTCGCTGTAGAACAGAAATAACGGTTTTGAATGCAAATTTTTCTCTTTGTATCATATATATATATATATATATATATATACTGCATACTGTCGGGCTGCAAAGTGAAACAAATGCCTTAAGGTTGTTTTGTTACGACTGCGTGACCTAAAAGAGATAATGTGGTACTTGACGTTTGATATTTAATTTCTACTCACCGGTATTCCCCAATGTGACTCCAAGAACAGAATAAACAGGTGGACACGTGGTGCAAGCCACGCGCCTGTCAAGTGACCCTCCATACACCTGCGACGTGGTAACCAAACACAGAATAAGGGCTAGTATATACATACAATTCATAGCTGTCGTTATTAGTGCCTGTTCTTCGAGAGATTTCTCCGATCGCATTCACCGTGCACAAGCAATTTATGTGCCATTCTTTTCAAGCGCGTCCTTTATTGAATATTGAGAGGTTTGAATTGAACCCAATTTCCTGCTCATTATGTGTTTGAATTTTATCAGGTTAATTTGCAGCCCGGAACTCAGTCGCAACACGTTGGGATCACATGTTTCAAATACCACTTTTTTCACTCTGTAATTTACTGAAGCAGCGACAAGGGAGCCATGCTGTGTTGATTTATTGCCTGCTTGGAAGATCAGAAGTGAAAAGAAACGCCCTGATCTACTCTCAAATGTATAAATCTATTTACTGTTGTTTTTGTATTATTGAAATCCCCTTCTGTACATGTATATCGTATTACTATGAAGTACAACAACATGCGCAAATATCAAATAGCTTATGCCAATAAGGAGAAACAATTCTGATCTGTCGGACGACTCGAAACATGTATGTTTTATAAAAGGCCAAAAAAGGACAGTTTGTTCGGTTGTCACCACTTGAATAGTTTGGATATTGCTATCAAGGATACACAGCAATGAACACCGAATCCCAACTGTCTGATTTTACAATAATGCTCCCCAACTTTACAGTATTTTCATCTTAGCCTTTTCTCAACCATCTAATTATGGTGCAAGTTAGTCTTTCCTCCAAGATGATTCCTAAAACTTGGGTTGGGTCACTCCCGTTTATACCACCATATAACAAATAAATATTAAACAGAGAAAATGTTTTTTCGCCAAAATGCGAGGCGTGTAAGGAAAAGTATGTATTACCCTTTTCCTCCTACGAAAGTCAAGGTAGAATTTATCTTTTTGTGTACAGACTTGGTGAAAAAATTTGTCCCACCCTAAATCCAATTTTTTTTTCACAAACGATCACATCCATCTGTAAACCATTATGAAGTGTTTTTATTCCAAATATCATATCTTGCGAGACTTACGGTACAGAAAATAAAAAAATATCGGTGCAGATATCCGTATTATCCAATTAATTCAAACTAAGAGCATG
>NW_019776144.1:0-43690 GCF_001039355.2 Lingula anatina | reverse complement strand
AGCAGGCTTTGTCAATTTCAACATTTCATGTGTGTTTATTTCAAACAGCGCGCTTTTCACGCATGCGCAGTAGTTTGAATCCTGTGCTGTTGTGAATGAGGCCAGTGACAATGTAAATATCGTCGTGAATAGCAGACTTTTTGGGTCCAAGGTCACGATTTTCATTGATATTAAGGGACGCGTTACAGACCCCGTTCGCCATGCCGCTCCCCGCAGACATCGACCAACTTCACCCTGAGACTCAAGCCCTGCTACGAGCAGCCGCAGAAAAAGGAGGAAAGGGCTGTGAAGAAGGTGAAACCATGGAAGAGTCACGAGCGATCGCGGATGCCATGTTCGAGGATGCCAATCAGGGGGCAAACTACCAGTTTAAAGGAGAGAAGCAGATATGCACGGTTCCTTCTCCTTATTGCCAAGGTACACGAGTAGTTCGCTTCGGTTAGACTGAGAGATGCTTTAAGTAATCCCTTTGACAGCCCATTAAAAAAAGTCGGTAAATAGTAGTCAAAAAATTAATGGTAGGCCTACCCTACAAATGCAAGTAAGAAATACCCTAGGTTCTAGATTTCGGTATTGCCAGCTTGATCTTGATTTCATATATAACCCATATCAGCAATACCAAAAAAGGAAAGCGACATGAATAGTTTTAATCGTTAAAACAAGCTAGCTTTACTGTGCCATGACACTCAGGGTAGTAGGGCCTAGGCCTACAAAAAGGACGAGTGAAAAAACCATTCGTCAATAGAAATGCACAAATTTGAATTGAAATGAGGTAACAAAAGTTTTTTCTTCATCAGATGGAATCACTGTGTGGGTATTTAAACCGAAACCGTGTCCCCCAAGTCCCACCATACTGCTATATTTCCACGGAGGGGGATTTGTGTTGGGGGGCTTAAGAAGCCACGATACCGTGGTGAAAACTTTGACCGAGTGAGTGTGATTCTTGTAATAGAGGACAATAAAGCGATCCAACTGACAAATTGGTAGGCCTATATCTCTTATATAAAACCATTTATCAGTAAAATTGTAGTGTCAACATGTTTGATTTGTCGACAAGCGTTGACGATCATAATTTTTATCTACTAGACAAGTGGTAATATTTGTCAAGCCAAGGCCATTCCCGCCGTAGATTCTGTTCTCTTATAAGTTTTTTTATTAATCCCAGTACAACGGGGTGCATAGTTGTCAACGTGAACTACCGCCTGGCTCCTGAGCACAAGTTTCCTGCTGGAATTGATGACTCTTTGACAGCGTTCAAGTGGGTTATGGCCAACAAGGAAAAGCTTGGTAAGAAAGCAATGCGTTAAGTTTTGAAAAAGCCATCAGTGCATTCAATTCCAAGTGCCGAGTTTATATAGTTTTCAATTAGTTTTAATCTTCGGAAACAATAAATACAGTACTTAAGTTATTTTAAATAATTCAGTAGGTATAATAAACGGGTTCTTCTGGACTGTTTTGGGAATAGGAATTATAAGCCCTGAAATATATTTTTCAACAATATCAGTGTAATCACTGACAGTTCGATTTGGAGATTTTTCTTTCAATACAACAGCATCTGTCTCTGGATGTAGGGAAAATTTCTAAAAAATCCATTTATCCTTTAATGTAATTTTCTGTAGGCGGCAGAGTAAGCAGTAAAGTTGGCGTCATAGGCGACAGTGCCGGAGGACATCTAGCGGCGACCATAGCTCATGAGGTCCCGGGGGTGGCACTACAGGTGAGATCAGTTTGACCTCCTCCTTTACAATTAGATATTGAGATTAACAGCGTTGCTTATTTGATCACACTTTTTCCCCTTTTTTCAAACAAGAGCCAGCCACTACCGGTATTCTGTTTGCCAGCGTCCATGTTCTCGCTGTCTTCACCTTGCATCAACTTAAGCAGTATTTCAACATTTCAATTAATTTACGTTCAGATTTTGATCGCCCCGGTTACTGATTGGCGGATGAAGACAGACTCATACAAGCGTTACAGTGAGGGATACTTCATGTCAGCTAAAGAAATGGATTGGTACTTATTTCAGTTGCCCACTGAATAGTTCGATACATTATCTTAAATCATGGAGGTCTAACAATGGCGGATCTTGAATTTGCTAGGTGGGGTGGTACAATGTAAAACGCCCCCCTCCTCGCGCCCTGAACCCGCCATTGTGTATACAAGTTACAAGAACCATAACGCTTTGTTAAATTAATGTAACTTACCCGTAAATGTAAAATCCCCTTTATGTATGGTATATAAAAGTTAGTCATTTTCATTCTTGTATGCGTTTATTTATTTTTATTTAATTGTTTTCATTTTTTCGAAAAATATGATCTTGTACAGTACAAGTCTATTTAGCCAGAAACGTACAAAACTACTTCTACTTCAGGTTTGCTTCAAAGTTTTTTACGTCTGATGCTGAACGGACTGACCCCAGGGCCTCCCCGTTATTGAGGTCTGAGTTCCAGAATCTACCCCCTGCTCTGTACATTGCCGCCAGTCACGACGTCTTGGTGGACGAAGGGAAAGGTATATGAAAACGAAAAAAGTTAAACCTATCATAATTTTCCTCTGTCTGTGTTAACTTATCTGATACAGTGATCTTTATAGCATAACCACAATTGTCAAAGCAAAAAGAGCTGTATATCATCATAAGGAATTAGATATAATTCAAGAAAAATTCAAAATTCTGTTTTTTCAGCATACGTAGAAAAACTGAAGGCAGCTGGTGTACATACGGAAACTGTAATACTAGAAGGAGTGGTGCATGGATATATTTTATTCCCACGTGAGTGAAACCTTCGCTCCTTCCCTCCCTCTCTCTCTCCCTCTTTCTCTCGTATATTCAATATTTTGTGTGCCTGATATATCAAACTATATTATTTCTTTTTTTCAGATGTATGCAAAGAAGCAAACGATGCTACTTTGAAGAAAATTGACAACTTCGTTAAAACCTATGGACGTTAAACTATGTTGCTACTCCTAGACAAGCCCCCCTCTTGCAAATAGAGAATTTTTATATTTAAAAATATGGGGAATTTTTGAAGCAAATATGACCTCCGAAGTACATGTGCCATTGGACTTTCGATCGTCTTCTAATAGCATACACTGATAGTTAGCTCATTACTGTCTTTGATGTTTGGAGACGTGTTACAATTTATAATTGATATATTCAGAGCAAATGTGCATTAGTCTGTTAACCATAGTGTCTTGTTTCTCAGACATTTGGTTCAAGTTTTTAGTTTTCCCTTTTTGAATATTTATTAACCCATTCCTTTCCGTTAACAGCTATACACAATTCTGTTACACAGAACCTTCGTTGAGTGGATTATTAATCATTCCACGTATAAGAAGCGTTTTCCAAAAATAATATCCATCGTCATGTTATTTTACAAATAAATGGCTGGCTAATTTTTTCTATGGTTTTTGTCTTGTCCTGTTACCCAAGGCTTCGTGTCAGAGTACTGGATTTGCTTAGTACATCTCATGGATAGAGGTTATTCACCTGAATGGCCTGATTTGTTTAGTAAGATGCTCCAGATAGATATCGAATATTTGAGGTTAACATTTTCAACAACAGCTGTTAATTGAGGACTATGACGCCACTGTTTTATATCTGAATTTGCGTCATTTCGTCCATGACACTGGTGTGATAGGTAACTGCGTGATAGAGTGCAACATCAAGATAACCAAAGTTGGAATATCTATATATTGTATCGTCCCAGTGTATGTAATATGGGGGTATTTTCATTTCACAGTTTCAGAATGATTTTGGGGTCGGTTGCAAATAAAGAAACATAGATTTGAAACTGATAAACCTTGTAAAACATAAGCAAGTCGTGTTTCAAACTGTTTTAATAATGACTCGCTCCAAAATATATACCGACTGACGCCGAAGTGTTTTAATTATACATACTGTACAGAAAATAATACCAGTGAAAATATCCATATTGTCCCATTTATTCAAATTTAGAGCATGCCCCCTTTCCCTAACTTCGACATCTGATGTCCGGCAGTGATTTCCACAGAGGTAAAATAAAACGTCCATAAAATTAAAAAGACACCACCAATGAGGGTCAGCATGCCCTCTTTTTATGCGCCGTAGTTAATAGTATTATATCCTGTAGGCGGCCTTCAACAACGGCAAGAATTCTGTTTTGTGCAAAATTGTCCCATTCGTCTTAAAGAGTTTGGCGGAGTTGGTCCAGATTACCCCCCGGATTGCTTCTCCTCTGCACTGCACACTCCAATTCATGGTGTTCAGTAGGGTTAATACCAGGGCTGAGAAGATGGTTACTCAATCCTCAAGATCATTTGTTGTCTGCAACAAATCATCCACCAGATGATATGGATATTTTCACGGCTATTTTGTATTTTCTGTATCGTTAATCATGTTATATATAGTTTCGGGGATAAAAAGCACTGTTTATAACAATTTCCAGTTGTGATAATTCGTAAGTAAAAGGCACATACTTTATGACCCTTACTTATCTGTAGTGTAAATATCGTCGTGGATAGGAGACCTTTTTGGTCCAAGGTCGTAGTTATCATTTATATTAAGGGCGCGTTGCAGACGCAGTCAATCGTTCGCCATGCCGCTCCCCGCAGACATCGACCAACTTCACCCTGAGACTCAGGCCCTGCTTCGAGCGGCCGCAGAAAAAGGGGGGAAGGGGTATGAAGAAGGTGAAACCATGGAAGAGTCACGAGCGATCGTGGATGCCATGTGCGAGGATTCCAACAAGGAGGCAAACTACCAGTTTAAAGGAGAAAAGCAGATATGCACGGTTCCTTCTCCTCATTGCCAAGGTACACGAGCAGTTTGCTTCACATAGACCGAGAAGTGCTTTCAATAATTCCTTTGACAGACCACCTTTTAAATAAGTCGGTTAATACTAGTACGTATATTTGAGGTACAAATCTAAGTACAAAAAGAACGGACTTAATAAAAAATATTCGTCGCTAGGAATGCACATATTGGAATTGAAATGAGGCAACGAAAGTTTATTTTCTTCATCAGATGGAATCACTGTGTGGGTATATAGACCAAAACCGTGTCCCCCAAGTCCCACCATACTGGTATATTTCCATGGAGGGGGATTTGTGGTTGGCGACCTAAGAAGCCACGATACCGTGGTGAAGACTTTAGTCGAGTGCGTATGATTCTTGTAATAAAGACCTATAAAGAGATTCAGCTGACAAATTGGTATATCTCTTATATTTAATCATTTATCAATAAAATTGTAGTGTAAACAGTTTTGGTTTGTCAAATAACGTTGGCGATCTTAATTTTGATCTACTAGTAGTTATAATTCTCAGGCCAAAGCCATTTCCGCTTCTCTTCTAAGCTTTTCTCTAAGATGTTCTCTAAGCTGTTCTCTTCTAAGCTTTTTTTATTAATTCCAGCACAACGGGGTGCATAGTTGTCAACGTGAACTACCGTCTGGCTCCTGAGCACAAGTTTCCTGCAGGAATTGATGACTCTGTAACAGCGGTCAAGTGGGTTATGGCCAACAAGGAGAAGCTCGGTGAGAGAGCAATGCGTTATGTTTTCAAAAAACTCAGTGCATTCAATTCCAAGTGCTGAGTTTGTATTCTTTTAAAATGATTTGAATCTTCGGAAACAATAAATAAAGCAATTTTGTAATTTTAAATAATTCAATTGGTATAAAAAACAGGTCCCTCTGGACTATTTTGGGATTCTTTACAATATCAGCGTAATCACTGACAATACGATTTTCAGATTTTCTTTTAATATAACAGCATCCATCTCTAAATGTAGAGAAAATTTCACAAAAATCCATTTTATCCTTTAATGTAGGCCTATTTTTCTGTAGGCGGCAGTGGAACCAGTAAAGTTGGCGTCATAGGTGACAGTGCCGGAGGACATCTAGCGGCGACCATAGCTCATGAGGTGCCAGGGGTGGCACTACAGGTGAGATCAGTTTGACCTCCTCCTTAACAATTATTCATTTAGATAGCCAAACACCCCATTTCCATAGATTTTTAGATCGATCTATCCCTGTGGGGAGTCTCACTAGATTACTGTCAGCTTGGCCGGCTTAAGCGTCTGTCCCGCCTACTAAAAGCTGTAAGGGGGTAATTAACTATGGTGCCCGCTTGGCTGACTGCAATTTAGCGTGAACCCCCAGGGAGTTAGGTCGATCTAAAACTTAATCTTTAGATCGATCTAAATCTCTGGGAAAGCACCCTTAAACAGCGTTGCCAATCTGATCCAAGTTCTTCCATTTTCTCAAACAACAGAGTCCGCCACTACCAGTATTCTGTTTGCCAGTGTCTATGTTCTCGTAGTCTTCACATTGCACCAACCTTGGACATAATTTTTTCCATGCACCAGCTTAATGTTTCAATATTTCTACTGATTTATTTTCAGATTTTGATCGTCCCGGTCACTGATTGGCGGATGCAAACAGACTCATACAAGCGTTACAGTGAGGGATACTTCATGTCGGCTAAACAAATGGAGTGGTACGTATTCAATTGTCCACTAAATTGTTCGATACATTATGTTTCATCATGTAGGTCTTCCAGCGGCGGACCATGAATTTTGCTAAAGAGGCCAGGTGGTACAATATACCGGGTAAAATGCCCCCTCCCCTCCCCGCACCCTGAATCCGCCATTGTGTATACATGTTGCAAGCACCATAACGAATATGTACGTTAATGTAAATTACCCGTAACTGTAAATTACCCGTTATGTATGTAAAACTAAAATCAGTCATTTCCCATTCTTTTGTGCACTTTTTTCATTTAATTTTATTTGTTTCACTTTTCGAAAAAGTTATCTTGTACTAAGCTATTTAGCCAGTCTGAAGAAACTAAGTTACACAAAACTACTTCTACTTCAGGTTTGCTTCAAAGTTTTTTACTTCTGATGCTGAACGGACTGACCCCAGGGCCTCCCCGTTATTGAGGTCTGAGTTCCAGAATCTACCCCCTGCTCTATACATTGCCGCCAGTCACGACGTCTTGGTGGACGAAGGGAAAGGTATATGAAAAAGAGAAAAGTTAAACCTATCACAATTTTCACCTGTCTGTGTTAATTCATCTAATACAGTGATCTTTTAGCATAACCATATTTTTCGAATCAAAAATAGTTGTTTAATCACAAGGAATTATATATAATTTTGAAAATTCAAAATTCTATTCTTTCAGCATACGCAGAAAAAATGAAGGCAGCTGGTGTACATACGGAGACACTAATGCTGGAAGGAGTGGTGCATGGATATATTATATTCCCACGTGAGTGAAACCCTCGCTACCTTCTCTTTTCATCTCTCTCCCTCTCACTCTCGTACATTCAATATTTTGTATAACTGCTATATCAAACTTCATTTCATTTTTTTTTTTCAGATGTCTGCAAAGAAGCATTTGATGCTACTTTGAAGAAAATTGACGACTTCGTTAATACATATGGACGTTAAACAACATGTATGTTGCTACTCCTAGACAAAACCCTCTCCTTCAAAAAATGCAAAAATTGAATAAAATATGGGGAATTTTTGAAGCGAAGATGATCCCCAAAGTACACGTGCCACTGGACTTTCAATCAGCTTCATACACTGCAAGCTAGTCCATTATTGTTTTGGGTGATTTTGCACTTTGGAGACGTATTACAATTTATAAATGAAATATTCAGAGAAAATCTGCATCTGACTGTTAGCCATAGTGTCTTTTTTCTCAGACGTTTGTTTAAGTTAGGTTTAGTTTTCCCTCTTTCTATATTAATTTACCCATTCCTTCCCGATAACAGCTACAGTATTTCGTTTAGTGGATTGTTAAATCATTTCACTTATAAGAGGCGTGTTCCAAAAATAATATCCATGGTCATGTTATTTTACAAATAAAAGCCTGGCAATTTTTTTACAGTTTTTGACTTGTTACCTTAGTCTCCGTGTGTAAGCACTGGATCTGCATAGTACAGCTTATGGATAGAGCTTATTCACCTGGATAAGCTCTATCCATAGAGCTTATTCACCTGGATAGCCTCATTTCCCGAGGAAGATGCTCTAGGAAGATATCGAATATGGGGGGTTAACATTTTCAACAACAACTGCTTTATTTTTGAATATGCGTAACCTCATTCATGACACTGATATGATAGATAAATGCGCCATACAAAATACACAGAGTTATCAAAATATACGTAGTCCCAGTGTACGTTATATGTGAGTTTTTTCATTTTACAGATTCAGATCGATTTTCAGGTCAGTTAGAAATAGAATCGATTGATTTGACTTTAATAAGCATCGTAAGATAAAAGCAAGTCGTTTTTAAAACTTTTCAATAATGATTAGATGCAAAATAATCGAAATACCCTTTGAACAGGTCAGACCGACTTGGTTATTTAAAAAAATTAGTTTAATATTAATTTTCGAGGAATAAAACAATGACTGGGTCTTAAATAGAGCCATATATCTCTAACCATTTTTTTCTTTAAATTTTTTGGTACTTCATTTCAATTTTTTTATACTTCATTTCAAATATCAAATGAATAAATAAATGTTAAATATGAATAATGAAAACCTACTATACGCCCTGTACCTTACAGGAATATAACAAGAATTTCTTTTTGGTGCGTAGACGTCTAAAACAATGACCTATCAAGACACTTGACATATAAACTAAATAGACACAGCCAGCTCAGCTGCTAAAGCACTGAGCCATTGTCTGAAAGCCAACAGCGATATAAAATACAGCAAATACGAAGGTCAAGGGGGATGAAGTTCTCTGAATGGAGGGTAAGCCTTGTCATTGTGTCTTTATTCGTAAAGACACAAAGTACACTAAAAAAATATGTGCACGGAGTACATATTTCTGCATATTTCTGGGCTATTTTTTCGCAATGTGCCCAGAAATTATCGCACAGCTGCTAAGCTATTGAATAACCTGATATTTTTAAATATTAAAATAGTGTGCTCCTGAAAGCTCACCCGTGCCATATCTTATGGTAACATTTGAAGAATGCCAAGATGTGTAGTTTCTCCGTTCACATATTATTTTGAGTGTACTAACTCTTGTCTTTTCAAACAAAAAGAACATAAAAGGCAAAGACTTGCCTGACATTCAGTTTAGTTTACCGGTACCTCTTGTCTGGAACCGCGCAAAATTTAGCTATTGATCAATTTAGAAATAGGCTCTAAATACAGACACCGTTGAATACTTTTAGTTCGGATAACGCGTTAATATTATCTTCCAGGATCGTGGTCAAAATAGTTACGTGTAAATCGCTATGATGAAATCCAACGCTGACAACAATAACCAGTTTCAATCATTTAATGTTCACTCGTCGCTTGCTCAGGTACATTCTGACGCTATGTTGAATATTACACCCTTAAGTATCTAACCAAGACAATGGCTTCATGAACTTCCTAATCAATGGCTTCTTTTAAAATCAGAATAGTCAACAAGCCTACTATGCCTATTTAGACTTAAAATAAAGTATTACAAGGAATTACAGACTACAGTAAAAAGTTATTACGTCAAGTTACCGAAATTGCCTGTGAATTATTTGATGGCTCCTACACTCTGTTCAATCAGAACGCACCTAACCCAGCCTCGTTTTGCGTCAGTAGACGTAACTGATTAACTAGCCTCTCACCTAATCCGCCATGTCGTTACCGGCAGAAATCGATCACCTACACCCCGAGGCGCAGCTCATGATTCGAGCAGGGGCTGAGAAAGGGGGAAAGAATTACGAAGATGCAGACACAATAGAGGAATCGCGAGCAATCGTGGAGACACTGTGCGCAGAAACCACCCAGGCAGCCAACTATCATTATAAAGGAGAAAAGCAGATATACACGGTCCCATCACCACATAGCCAAGGTAGGTTATACATGTAAATGAGAATGTTTTGGGATCTCGGGCACGGTATTTGAGACAACCAAACATACAGTGCTCAAGGAAGTTGAAATGGCAATCCAGAAGAGCAAAGTGCGTAGCTACAGGTACATGTAGATAACATTTGTCAAAATAACATGTACACGTATACATGTAGTTACATCTAATGCATAATGTACTTTTCACCCATAGTTTCCAATAAAAAATAAACCCCGGGCACTGACCTACTAAATGCCCTGACTTTAGTGCGCATTCAGTGAACTTTTCCATTACTGAAGGTTATGCACATTTACAGTATCTATGCCATACTTCAGACACACGTTTGACATTTGGGACAAAGTAAGTTATACTATGTAGTTACTCCGCACACAAATTATTTCGAATGTTCTTTGTCTTTATGTTCGAAAAACAAACCAAATACCAATACTCCACAACGTTCATTTGCCTAGGGAGTGCAGCCCCCTTGGTATTAGGGATATGTGCTCGTTTCAGCTGGAATTCCGTTATGGGTGTACCGGCCCAAGCCTTGTCCTCCCAGTCCAACTTTACTGGTGTTTTTTCATGGTGGAGGGTTCGTCGTCTGTTCCACAAGGACCCATGAAATCTTGATGCAGATGATGGCTGAGTGAGTACATTTCTCTCTCTCTCTCTCTCTCTCTCTCTCTCTCTTTGTGCGTGTGTGCGCGCTCGCGCGCGCGTGTGTTGATATAAATTGGTGTGTTTGTTCATTATAGCCCCAAACCAACACAATGAATATTGGTTTCTTTGTATAACCTTCGGTCGTCCTGGTAACAGCACTTAAAAATTTTCCACCCAAGATGGCAGAATCCAGATCTTGAGCTTATAAATCATAAAAGTAGATAATAGTGCACTTCTCATTTTCATATATTGTTAAATATCATATCTTGATAATTCAACATTTTTGTTGGTTTAAAAAAAATTAGAAAAATAACTTTAAAATGTTGAATTTTCGAAATTTCAAATTTTCGTAAAAAATGAGCTAAATTTGCCTTTTTTTACACACATGTTTCATAGATTGGAAGACATCACCTATTCTAGTTATTCATTTCGTTAAAATTACGTTTGCCGAATTTTATTAAAAGAAATGTTTATGGTAACAATCGGTTTTGCTTTAGTTTTACGGGGTGCATAGTGGCGAATGTAGACTACCGCCTGGCGCCAGAGAACAAGTTTCCTGCACAGCTAGAAGACTCAATAGTAGCTGTAAAGTGGGTGATGGAAAATAAGGAGTTAATTGGTATGTATTTTTCTAAATATTGAAAATTCATTATAAAAGGCATTTATTTATTTATTTATTTATTTATTCATATCATTTTCGTAATCATTTGTACTTAAAAGAGAATAATTATGGCTTCAGGATAAAAACAGGATTTAAAAGCCATTATTCATTCTGAAGCAACAGAAAAATGAGTTTGATGAAAATACCCAAACAGGTGGCAGTAAATCAAGCAAAGTGGGCACCGTTGGTGACAGCGTAGGAGGCCAACTCGCGACGACAACTGCCTATGAGGTCCCGGGGCTGGCGTTTCAGGTAAAAACAAGAAAAGTACGGGACCTGTTTAACAAATATTCTGCAAAGTTCTTTGGCTACGCTTATAAACTGCTAAATCCGGATAGCCGACAACATAAAGTCGACTTTGTGATAATGGCCTAAAATCTTTTAAGAGTGATTGGTGCACAATAAATGTACTAAATATACATGTAGCTAAATGGGCACCTGTCATAACTCCTGTAAAAAAAACTTTTCGAATTTTAAAATGTCTTAAATTGAAAATTTGTAGCTCCTAAGTAAAGAGAAGCGTGAATATAAGGAAGCATGACTCTGATTCCCGTTGTAGAAATTATTTATCATGTATTCTATAAACATGAATACGTTTATTACATATCGCTTACTGAAGTAAGGGTCAACTCCAACAGATGACGTTTTGCATTACATTCCCGATCTGACAGGCCTATTATTATCATTTTCATCTTTGTCGTACTTTGTAACCTAGATTTTGTTCAATCCAAGTAATCAAGTTGTCAAGTAATTTTGCCTCACATATGCAGGTATTGCTCTACCCAGTTACGGACTGGAGACTGAACAAAGATTCCTACAAACGCTACAAAGAGGGGTACTTTTTGTCTACAAAACAGATGGAATGGTACAGTATTATTTGTAAACTAAAAGTGTATTGTAATCAAATTTAAAATTCAGCACAGATCTGTCAAAATTGGTGTTGCTTTTTGTGTGTAAGGGACGCGTAGGCGCCCCTTAGCATGTCCCACACCCCTAGGATGTCGCGGCGCCCCTTAGTGTGTAGGTGATCAGTGCGCTCACACTGTGATTTATTTAACACCATTACCGAACACGATCAGATGCAAATTAAATGTTGTAATACATTTTGCTTTCTGATTCAGTAACATAAGACTTATATAACACAACTCCGTTATCTATAGGTTTGCCAGTCATGCTTTCTGTTCTGTCGCTGAACGAAGTGACCCCAGGACCTCCCCGTTGCTAAGACCTCAGTTGGAGAATCTGCCTCCTGCCTTGTGTGTGGTCGCAAGTCACGATGTCTTAGTGGACGAAGGAATAGGTAAACTTATCCTTGGACGAATAAAATACATTTCAATCGTCCAATAATTATCCGAACATGCCTTAATTGTTATTCAATGCTTTGGCAATTCTCTACACACTGCGTCACATCTTGTCACAATGAATCAATCACTGCTTTACCCCTGGTTTTAACCACGATTAGGGTCCGTTACCTCTCTTTTGCTGACAAACATGCAAAGGAACAGAAACATTTTTGTCTCTTTTTTCCCACCTGCCCCGTCCGTTCCCTTTTCTCACCACCACTATTAGGAAAACCCGCAAGTACGTACAATGATGTGTTTGGCGAGCCACACATTCACGGGTAAAACATTCCGGTCATTCATGTAAAAAGTTAACACGCACCATATCACTACTTCTATTACAACCCTTGTTGTTTGGAAACGAGTGTTACGGTATTCGAGGCCCAAGTCAACTCGAAGAAAAAAGTGCGCAGGATAGGCCTATGTAAAGACTCATAAATATTCATGTAAATGTGAAAACGAAACTTGACCAAAATTGGCATCTGAGACCAACCAAAATTGATATCTAACATGGAGTACTGTATATTCTTGTTGTATGGATGTGTATTTTCAGAGTACGCCGAGAAATTGAAAGCAGCCGGTGTACATACAGAAATAATGAAGGTGGAAGGAGTAATGCACGCTTACTTGAGTTTCCCATGTAGGTATCAGTTGGACATCTCTCTCTCTCTCTCTCTCTTACACACACACACACGCACACCTCAAAGATCTTTAAAAAACATTTTTATATGTGTTTCATGTTACAATTGTTATCACTGCCGCCCACGGGGGGATCTTGGGGTGGGGGGCCAAGTTAAGGGAGTGGCCGCGCCTTCTGTGCGCTCCCCTAAGGTCTGGATCCGGTAATAACTTTCTTTTTATTTTTTTCAGGTTTTTACAAAGAGAATGTGAAGGTCACTTTGGAGAGAATGAAAGAATTTGTGAACATGTTTGGGAATTAGACCAATCGAAAGTAAAACTCGACAAACCGCTATGTGTATGAATTCAACGTGTTCAAGTGATGGATGGAGTTAGAAGAGCTATATATACGATATACCCGCCAAAATGAATTTTCTACAGGGAAAAAACAATTTTCTGCTACTTGATAATCATTGCTCAATTCCTGTTTTTGGATTCCATGATTTAGTTCTAAATTACGGGCATTTTGAACACCATGTCTTCCTATAAAATTCATAAGTAATTCTCGACGTCGGAAGTTTCAGTTTTTAAGGTCTGAATTGGGAAACGTTTGGAGCTTTGCAGAATATGTATGAACGTGACTTTGGGGAACTTTAAAAAAGCGCACAGTATACCTTTTAGGATGTTTTCTGTCACAAATCTCCATTAAAAACAACTGAGATCCAACATTTATAAAAGATAAAAATTTTATTCATGTGAGATTAACAACAATGCTGCCATAGAAAATGACAGAATGAAATGTGCATACAAAGTATACAGGCACTCAAGTCTGGGGCAGTAAACATATACTCGGTCCTTGCAAGATCACATTCTGCATAAATAATAGGGCACTGAAGTCTCATTTGCATGTGCACAATAATACCATGTATATAAGTGTTACCATGCAATGTATCATGACAACACAACTTTGCACATCCTCGGTTCATTATGATTGACAAATAAAGCCTACCAACAGTGTCTTTCCCATTTGCACATTTGCCTTGTTTGAGTTTATCCACAGGGAACCAAAAAATAAACACTTTCCCTTGCTACTTAGGTACACCCAAAAACAAACCAGAAAACCATGTTGACAGCTGAAGTCACTGTCGATTAGACCAACCAAACCATGAGTAATATCTTACTTGTTCCTGGAAGTGATGAAACATATTGGAATCCCGCAAACTTCAAATCTCGCTTGTGTGCCCTATTGCAATTAATAATGCATATTTCCTTAATATGAGTAATGAGATACACTGCAGCTGCTTCTGATACCATATTTACGATTAAAAGGCACAGAAAGTCTCATTATATGCACAAATAAAATAATTCTTTAGAAGTGTGCTTTTAACCAATTAAGTGTACAAAAGAAACTACAGGTACTGTTGCAGCAATGTTACAGGGAAACAAATACATGATACCAGATGGCAACACACACACACATATTCATTTCATGTCTGAATATTTGCTTTTATTAAAAGTAATATCATCAATTTATAAAGTGGAAAACCTAAACAAAAATTGTACATAGAGCTGTCAACAATGTGGATAGACCCCTCATCATAAACTGACTGGCCACCAGTATGACATATGCATTTAATTCACCTTTCATGATCTGTGTACCAATTCCATTATAACACTGGAATGTCTACTAGTAGGTTGGTTTGGCCGAGTTCTGTGTGCATATATCCTGACAACAATGCAAAGACCAAAAATTTGTACATATACATAGTTTACATCACCATCATAACTAAATGAGACGGAGAAATGCATAACTTAAAGTACCTCAATAATTAAAAACAATATTATATATTTATTTATAACAAATATATAAATATATGAATTGATATAATCTATAGACACACAAAACCTTCACCAAAATCTTGTTTTTTAGCATTCCATACAAAATGTAAAAACTTTTCTAACAGGGCTTGTTAAGTAGTTAATGGATAGATGGCAACTTAATTGATCAATACTCAACTGTTATCTACCAAAAATCCTCACCTTTATAATTATTACACAATGGAAGGTTCAAAAGCTGCTGCTTTCTTTAAATTCATGCAGTGAAGGACTTGTCTAGAGAGGTCTACAGCCCAACCCACTATGAAATGAGGTGTGAGCAAAAAGTGCTTCCACTCCTTCACAAACACAAACTTAAAAAGCAAAAATCCCTTATCATGTGATACAGCACCAATATACAGAATATAATTATCACTCTGAAGAGCCACTAATGTATGTCTAAAATGTTCAGTAAAAATAATAGCAATGGAATAATAGAAATTATGTGACTTTTTCAAATTCTTTTTTCATTTTATATGTATAACATATATGTAACGAACTGATTCAATCTCTGAGACTGTCACAGTGGAATATTGAGAACTGGAATGACTGCCTGCTATTACAGATTAAATGCTTCTATGCATTAAATAATACACATAATTTTCTAAAACAAAAATAATTATAATATTTATAACCACGCTGTGTTTAATCCACCACCTCTAATAAGATACCTAGAACTATTGATATTATTTACTAATTACTCAGACTTAGCAGGCCTTTTATGTATATATGCCTTATGGTAAAAATTCATGAAAAGTGATGTCATGCCCAATCCATATAAAAATCCATAAATACAGAAACCATGGTAAACATAACCTACACCCGCAAAGACAAAATCTATGAAAAACTGCAGTATCTGTAGTTGTGTGAGATTCTTTTTCCACTCTAATGAGATATTGGGATGCCAAGCTGTCATGCCATAATAGAAGTATAGTACTACATGTACAAATGAGTTAATGGCAAGAATAGGAGCAATGGCAGGCCAAGGAACATAACGATAGGCAAAGTCACTAAGGAGCAACATGGAGCTGTGATGGTACACGTGGAGGAAGGAAATCTGTCGCTGCTTATGCCTTAGAATCATGAACACTGTGTCTAGTAGCTCAATGGTCTTGGTGATCCAGTATGTGAAGTAGAATGGGGCCAGCAAGTGGCTGGGGGATTTGTCATAGATGTGAGGGCTATGTAGCAACCCATACATGAATCCTAATAATGTTACTGAGCTTAATAGACAGCAAACTAAGTTGTAAACCACCAACACCTAAAAATAAAAGAAAACATGTTATGTAATTAAATGTGATATTCTTTTTTTAAAAAGCTGAAGGCTGTGATCTTAAATGAATAAGAAAACTCATTGTGCCAAAGTAGACGAATTGTTAAATTTCATATATGTGTAACTGAAGAGAGATTAAGGAGTAACAGATATCATCCAAGATGGCCTAAAGCAGTCACTTAGATAACCATTATATCTTCCTGATGTTTTAGAAAAATATAAGTAGGTGTACGTGTTTTACAGTTTTTATTACTGGTTTTGTTTAATGTAATTGTAAGATGCACCCTTTTAAGGTAAACTGTGGTCAGGAACATTGGTTTTTATATTGTTAATTCAGAAAAAAATCTTAGCTTCAACCACCTGTATTGAGAAAGATAAGTAACTTTGCAGGATGTTAACAGATGAAAATATAATTTGGGGGCATTGTCAAATGTGTATAAAGTAGGAATACATGATCATGTACTAGCTAGTAACTGTACTAGTAATCACAGTACTGGTACATGCACCTTCAGTGAAAGCATACATAAACGAGGACACAAAGTCATGCCAATTCATACATGTACTTACCGGACGAAGTGTTAAAGGTTTTGTATTTTGCTGCCATTTTGACCTGAACACAACGAGTATGATATAGACGCAGAATATAGGCATGGATGGCAGATGAAGAACTTTGTTTATAAAGTTCATATATCCCTTCAACTGCACACTCCCTGCCCCAATGCTGGATTCATTGCCCAGCCCTACATCTGCTTCTGATGCCATCTTTCAATGAACAATAAAAAGAAACAAAAATATATTAATTCACAGAGACGTGATGCATTTTGCGTCACCCTCGCCAAGCATGAAGTTTCAAGAGTTAAGCACTGAATCTCTATGCGGTGGGTTAGGCTCTGTTCTCACAACTTTTAGATCGATCTATCACCGCGGGGAGTCTCACTAGATTACTGTCAGATAATCCCCCTTAAGTGTCCGTCCCCGCCTACTACAAGCTTTAAGGGGTAATTAACTTTCGTGTCCGCCCGGCTGACAGCTATTTAGCGTGAACCCCCAGGGAGTTAGGTCGATCCAATGTAGGTCGATCTAATCTATGAGAATGGGGTGTTACTTACTACAGTTTCGTTTCGTTCACGCACACAAATTATGAAATAGCACCTTTTTATTTAAATTTACACCAAAAGATACTTCCACCATCTAACATAGCCTCGAGAGTTTAAAGTACAGGTTGTTATGAGGCCTTACCTGAGATAAATACCTAACTTGCAAGGTCGAAACTTGAGGCAACCCACCCTCCTCAACCACTTTAACCGGAAATCACGACCTATTTATCGTGCACATGCGTACTTATTCAAACCGGATTTGAAAACGAGGCTGCATTCCTGACGACGAGAAACAAGCTTGGTGCCTTGACTTGAGAAGCGGCTGATATTATCACCTCTCCCCCAGCTGCTACTCAAACGGGAGATTGAAAACACAACTAAAGCCGGAGAAGCTTATGTGGGCGCCTAGTTAATCCAACTTGATTGTTGTCGTTAAAAGAATATCGGTGCAAAATGGTAAGGCGCATTTTACTTTGCGTGACTCGAACTGGTAATAAAATAAAGTAGAAATAATATAGTTACTGGTAAAATAGAAATGTCTGTTAGATTACGCATTGTTTTACTGCCAGTCCGCAAAGTTGTTTAGTATTAGAATAATTTACAAAATTGCACATGACAGTATTGTCATTACTGAACATAAGTAACGTCTCCGGTCTTGCTGAACATTATAAAATCTCACAAAGATGAGTTAGAATTTACTTGATTGCAGATTTGCATACGATTTCAAAAAGTGGATTCTAAAATAATAATTTTGTCCATTAAATACTACGTGAACAAGCATCAGCCATCACACTTTACTTTCTTTCTTTCTTTTTTTTTCTCTAAGAACAATTGAAAAATTTTCTTTCAGACTTTCACTAATATAACTGTTACTAGTTTTGCGCTCACTCTAATTTTTTACGTGTGCAGATGCTTTCAAGGACCAAGCCGGCCACTGGGCCTGGCTCTGCAGGGTCTACCAAAGAAACAAAGAAGAAAAAGAAGCTGCCAAAACTGGAAGATTTTTTACAAAACAGAGACTACACTGGTGCAATTACCTTGTTAGAGGTCTGTTTTTTTATTATTTATTGAGCTTAACATCTCATGTCAGCCATTTTGATCAGATCTGAAAGATTCTTTTCCACTTACTTTTTTGTTTGTTTGTTTGTTTTTTGAAACAACAGTGTAAACATCAATTTGTTCTTGACCACAGTTTACCTTAAAAGGGTGTACCCAACAATTATCAAAAACCAGTTGTTAAAACACTTTAAAACATCTCCTTATATGTTTTCTTATTTATAGTTTAACAGAAACAGTGGTAAAGGCAATGAAGAGACAGACTTGTATATAGCATATTGTGCATTCCACTTGGGTGACTACAAGAGATCAATGGAGGTGAGGATTTAAAAGAAACCTGAAACTTACACACAAGTAATAAACAGTCTCTCTGGAAACTGAAATATATGTTATGCAGATAGCAATATTTTTTCCAGAAATGCACAGACATTGATAGTTTTAATGTAAAAGCTCATAAATTATGTGATTCTTAGATTTAGGATTATTTTCTATGCATTATTAGTGTAATTTTTTTCTTTTATCCAATGTAAAAAGATACTTAGTCTAGTACAAGATTTTCTGATAGTTCAGTTAGAAGCCTTCTGTACATAGTTGAAATTTCCATGCTAGAAAAAATTGATAATTTTTTTTTTTCACAAAAATACCACATTATATATTTTAACTTTCAGGAATATGAGCGTGTAGTTAAGCGCGAGGGCAGTCTCCCAGATGTATGGACATACCTTGCTTGTTGCTACTTTTTCCTAGGAATGTACAAGGAGTCAGATGAAGCCTGCAAAAAAGGTACAGTATGCCCCATACTACAACAAACTGGCTTAGCTTAAAAGACTGATAATAATGTTATTAACAACACTTTATTTTACTCTGTTCCTCAAACTCTACGAAGTTGGGTTATAATGTTTTGGTTTACCAATTAAATTAACTGCCCCCATGTCAATGCCACAGGCTAACTGGAAAACTGTTGTCTAAAGGCATTCAGAACTGTGCTTTGATGTAGAAGTTGAACTAATAGTTCATGCACTTGGCAATCTTACTAGACTGTGACACACCCACATATATGACCTACACAGTGTGTTACATAACTCAGTTAATGGATTAATCCACAGTTTTCTGGACTGTCCAGCCAGATGTATGTCTTGCATTGCTATAATTCAAACATCACTCCAAATGCCCCGGCACAGTGTCACATAAAACTCAACTAATCTCATTGATGGACAGAGACATTTTTGCTTTTCATATCCACTAAAGCCTTGGAACGACTAGAACCAGAGAGACATCCAGATGAAGGTAGTTTGCTTGATATATGAGCACCAGGGTTTCACAGTACAGGTCATATGTAGTGAGGGGTGCTACAGGGGGTGCTATAGCAAGCAGTTGAAAATGGGCCCAAGCTTGGGGGATTTCTGGTGTCTGGCTTTTACCCTGTGTAGTCTAATTAGTGTTGATTACTGCTAATTTCTCCTAAATCTTTAACAATATGTTTCTTTTTTATTTGAAAAAAAAAATGGATAGTCTAGAATGACTTTTATTTGCCTTTTTACAAAATTCCATCAATTTGTTTGTTGGTTGGTGCTATCATGTGCTCCTTTTTCATTTTATTTTAATGTTAAACACATGATTCACCCGTATGATGAGAATTCCTGATAATTATTTTTTCTCTTTCCATATATACTGAAATTATTTTGGCAATGCTCTTTTTTACTATACATACCTTTCTGTTAATTAAATAAATGCTTTTGTTACATTTATTAATCATATGATCAAAAAAGGAAATTGATTTCTTTCACCTTAGATAAAAGTAATTTTTGTTATTTTTCCCTTTTCCTCCAATTTTGTTACAACTCCTAGGCACCAAAGATGATTTCAAGCTTGGACCAAACATGAGATTACTGGCTTCTCAATTGATCCCCTGCTGTCAAACAGAATTACTATTTAACATCTAGGCTGTCAACTTCTATATAACATCCAATGCATATAGACAACATACTGGCACATGCTAATATTCCAAAATACTGTTTCATAAAAGAATAATATTATCACACTTAACTCACTCCTTCTATTATGCTACTTCTCACAATTCAGTCTTTAGTGTATTTGAATACCAACGACACACTGACATCTCACACTATGTCACAACAATGTCATACCTCTCACAATGTTATATCTAAGACAATGCCACATCCAAAGTAGTGCTACTCCTGACACAATATCACAACACATTGTGGCAAACAGCATAACTTGTGGGTAACATTGAGTTGTGATATTGTGTCAGTCTATTCTGTCACACCTACCGCATTTTGGGTTGCTATATATATAGAGGACCAAGTATAGGGACAGACAAAAGATGCTTCTTAAGTTCCCTCTGACACCACTCACATTTCCCAGTCACCTGGAAGAATTTGTGTCTTCGTCTGGTTTTTAAATCCCTTACTGCAGTGTTTTCTTTTATAACATTTTTGCTTCTTTTTGTTGTTTTTTATTATCATTATTATTATTTAGCAAATAACATCTGGATGGGGTTCTTGATTGGTCATTGATTTTCTACTGCCGACACAACCTGAGATGTTTCTTGAAAGATTTTGTTGTTATTACATCTTTTGTTTTTGATTTATTTTTGTCAATCCAAGGCTTGTGTGTGTTGTATCATTATTGAGATTTTATACTCAAAGAAAGTACCATGATCACTTTGGAAAATATAGTTTTTATTTCAACCATCTCATTCTGTCAGTATCTTTTAAACCTGAGAAAGAACTCTTTAGCTTGTGACCCAAAGAGGGGTTCTGTTTCTGTTGTTTAGAATTTGAAATTACCATTGCTCAAATAAATTATATAGCCTTTGTTTTTATTTAAGTTTGTCCTAGTGCTAAAATTGACTGATGTATTCCTACACAGTCACTGTGGAGCATTTTAGATATTACATAAAATAAGCTGGAAATTAATATTGCAGTCTCATGATGCTATTATAATAAGTTTCTTTAAAAGTTTTGGTGTAAAAATTTATTTCGCATTTGTCAAAGCATATCTATATTTTTGTATACGTGTGTTTTAACTAATCCCACTGTGTGCTTTTGGCTTCTACTAATTTCAGCATTATATGGTGCACTGGGTTGCCTTGAAAGTCAACATTATAAGTGCTGTTAGATGGGGGATATCAAAATGAATGCTGAAAACAGAATAATTGTATAATGTTGATGATTTGTAACATAAAGTTATATTTTATAGAAATTATTCTAGAATTATAAAAACAAAATTCTTAACAAATTATAATGGCTACAGGGTAAAAACCTTCCCCTATGAGTTGTCAGGCAGATATTGATAACCGTGATGCTCATGATTAAAAAACAAATGTTAACTCAAAGGCCTATTTTTCAACTTTTACGCCTCCAGCTCCAAAAAGCAGGCTTCAAAATCGCCTGATGTTCCACCTGTCCCACAAGTTCAACGATGAGAAACGCCTCATGGGCCACCATCAAAGTCTGCAGGATATCATAGAGGACCAGTTGTCCTTGGCATCCATACACTATCTACGCAGCCATTACCAGGAGGCTATTGATATCTATAAGAGAATACTTTTAGACAACAGGTGAGTAATGGAGTAATTCATCAGGATCTTTGCTCTTCTCTTTGACCTGTACCCTCTGTAGTGAACCACTTAGGACTTTCTAGTTACCCAAGATGTTTTCAATTGAAAGACTAATATTGCAGTAGCCTAACTATGATTACTTATTTCTTCTACAAAATAGTTCTAGATAATTGTGGCAGCTTAACTATGGTAGTTTTTCTACACTATGAAACAAAATAAATGTACATTAACTTGACTTGAAGTGAACAACCATTAGTATTTGTGTAGGCAGTTTAAATGACATCATGTGTGATTTGTTCTTTTCAGAGACTACCTGGCCCTGAATGTGTATGTGGCCTTGTGTTACTACAAACTGGATTACTATGATGTTTCACAGGTGAGTCTAAACCTCAGCCATTTCTTTGACTGCCATGTTACTTCCAAGCATCTGTATTTTTACACTGATTCCACAAATATTCAGTTGCTGAAGAGTTTTGGTAGTGTAGGGTCTTTGTACACATGACTAGGTTTTTCCAGTAGAATTTCTTGTTTTATATATGTTTTCATTATAGTGCTTCTCAAAATGTTGGGCAATTTTTTTATATGGAATATATATTGAGCTTGACATGAGTGGCATATGCAAAAATAATTTTCTTTGGCCATGGTTAATTAACTTAATTTGTCAGCCAATATTATATTAGATTTATTCCTCAAGATGATATTTCTTTTTCTTAAATAATTTTATTATTTTATGTCTGTTTTTTTTTTTTTTTTTTTTTTTTTGTAACCAGGAAGTGTTAGCTGTGTATCTACAGTCCTATCCAGACAGTGCAGTAGCTATCAATCTCAAAGCCTGCAACCACTTCAGATTATACAATGGAAAGGCGGCAGAGGTAAGTGGAAGGGTCAAATTATATTTTAATGAAACAGAAATGTTTATGGATTTAGTTTCTAGACATTATATCTACAGGTCATATTGTGTGGGCATTTGGCAGAAAGTAATAAATTAAAATATTTTAGTGCTGTTTGCTTTATTTATTTTTTTTTTTTATTTTTTTTATTTAAAATTGTTGAATATATCTAATTTTCTGTTTCTTAACAGGCAGAATTAAAGGCACTACAAGATATGGCTTCACCATCATTCACATTTGCAAGAGATCTCATCAAACATAACCTGGTAAGAAGTTAACTGCAAATTAATTCCTGGCTTATATGCTGAATTGACCTTTTTTTAACTAAAACTCTGCAATCAAAAGTTAAAACAAATAATTAAAAGAAAGCAACTGTCTTTCTCTCACAGCGCACAGTTTCACAATTTTCATTTTATAAATAATTATGATTCAGGTTGTATTTCGTGGTGGAGAAGGAGCACTGCAGGTGCTGCCACCTTTAATTGATGTCCTGCCAGAGGCGCGACTCAATCTGGTGATATATCATCTAAAACAAGGTAACATTTCACATTAAAAAATCAAATTGATGTTAATTAATTAATTAATTGATCATGATATGTTCAGTGTTCAAATGTCATGGTAATAATGTGTTGCTAGATTTGTAACCGAAAATATTTAGTGATTGTGTAATTTAATTTAATTGAACTTTCTGATTGCTGTGAAGACTGAATCATTACTGCTGAATCAGTCGTGTTTGTTTTTAAGAATATGTTGATTTTTACTGTATGCTCAGTTTATTTAGTGGCTTAACTCAGACTGCTGTTTCAGATGATATAGGAGAGGCCTACAACCTGATCAAGAACCTGGAGCCTACCACCCCCCAGGAGTACATACTGAAGGGTGTGGTCAATGCTGCACTGGGGCAAGACCAAGGCACAGTGAGTGGGGCCTGTTGAATTAAATTCACAAGAACCACGGTGTTCTGAGTCTTTGTGGTTTGTTAGAATGATGCCCTCTTAGTGTTATCATGACTTCAGTGCTCAGTTAAATGTTAAACTGAAGATTAGTGTTTGTATTTGTTAGATTTTATTTTGGAATTTGGTATGATAAAGTGGTTTTATTTAATACTAAACTTTGATCTTCAAGACCATGCAGTTTCATTTTTTTATTATTAATTTTTATTTATTAATTCAATTTCAATTTATGTATTAATATTATTGAATGAAATTTTAATCCCTACATTAACATGTATGTCTTGATTTTTATTTAAAGAGGGAGCACTTGAAGATTGCCCAGCAGTATTTTCAGTTGGTGGGAGGCTCGGCCAGTGAATGTGGTAGGTGTTTCAACACAATGCGTTTCCTGCCAGCAGCAGATTCTGAAGCATTTTATTAATGACATCATAGTATTCTGCCAGTTGAGATCTCAGCTCTAGTTTACTAAAATATGATTTTTGCTTTTAGTGGCAAGTTGAATTCTGTAGATATTCTGTAAGTGTCAATACAGTGAAGTAGTTTTTCCATGATGGTAAAGAGTAAATTGTTTTTAAAGACACAAAACATGTATGATAACACCCTAGTTTATAAAGCTTGTATTGACAAGTCAGAAATATGAGGTGAAAATGTTGTGCCTCTTAGATAAAAAAAATGCAATTGTCGTTTTAGAAACAATTTATTCTTTTATCAGTACCAAAAAAGTTTTAAAATGTTTCCTTTTAATTTTAGACACCATCCCTGGCAGGCAGTGCATGGCATCATGTTTCTTCTTGTTGAAACAATTTGAAGATGTGCTTATATATCTCAACTCAATCAAGGTAATATACATTCAATTTTTGAAAATATACCTTAATAAAATGTATTACTTTGCTAATATTATTACAGCTATGTTTTAGTAAAGAGTTAATTACTTATTAGAGAAGAATTTACTACTGGCCATTCACAACTGACATTATTATTTTCAGAGCTACTTCTACAATGATGACATGTTCAATTTCAATTATGCACAAGCCAAAGCAGCTTCTCCTGTCTGTAACTATAAGGAGGCTGAAGAGGTAAGGACGTCAGTGTGAGGCAGATTTCCAAAGGGGAGTGAGTCTTTTTGTTCCCCTTTCCTCTAGTTGGTGAAGGTTAAAATCTGACAAACTCAGCAGAAGTGTAGAAGTTCTTTTGTCAATAGCTTTCACTTTTAAATAATTAAAACTTATACTAATTAGCTATAGCCAGTATTCCATCTGCCTATAGTCAGACTTGATCAGGGAATATGAGTGACAAAAACATTGAATAGTTACACTACTCTCTGTTCCGCTCTTTAATATTTGTTTTCTGTTTCCACCAGGTGTTCCTGTTAATTCAAAGTGAGAAGATCAAGAATGACTACACATATCTCAGCTGGCTGGCAAGATGCTGTAAGTTTAACCCATGAAGGGCTCAGTTTTGATAGAGCACAACATGTACTTTTATATACAAAATATTCACCTAGATATTCAGGCTAGTTCAACAATGTCTATCAGTAATCCAAAGCCCTAAGGCTGATGGTTGTAACGTAAAGTCTGGTTTTAAAAGGCCACTTCATTTGTTTTAGATGCGTCTATTGTTATATATCATCTAAGATTGAAGTTTGTGATTGGTAATAATTGACTGCACCGTGTTGTGATTCAGATATCATGAACCGTAAGGCTCGGTTGGCCTGGGAGTTGTACCTGAAAATGGAGACATCTGGAGAGTCCTTCAGTTTGCTACAGCTCATTGCCAATGACTGTTACAAGGTGAGAGAAATAGTTCCAGAAGTCAAATAATAAGATTATGAACCTTTTTTTTTCAAGAGTTTGTTGAGTAATGGAAAAAAATGACATCCATAATGGTGACAAATATCAGCTAAATTTACACCCTGTCCTGCTAGTACAGTTTGCTGATACAGTGCAATAGGGATTAGTCTAGATGGCCTACATTTATGGTTTCAGACTGGCCAGTTTTTCTATGCAGCCAAGGCATTTGATGTGCTGGAGAGACTGGACCCAAACCCAGAATACTGGGAAGGAAAGCGTGGAGCTTGTGTTGGTGTTTTCCAGATGATCATTGCAGGACATGAACCAAGGTAGGGCACTTTAAAGAGCCTAAAGATCATACCTAAAAGGCACAAAACTTTAGTCTCTCTTAGAAACAGTTTACTCTTCTACCTGTTGTGGTCTTCTGTGATTAAAGATACACTAATGATTTGCATGCTCTCCCTCAGGAAACACTACTGGAAGCTGGTCAGCATGTTAGAGAATACATGCATGCAAAATAGTGAAAAAATATTGTCAGCAGTTCAAATGTGGGCCCTGGATAAAAAGATCCCGCATCCCTCTCCAAGCAGCAGGGACTCCCTTTAGACTGGTGTGATTTTGTTGTACAGTTCAGTGGATACCGTCTCAGAATTTTTTTTTTACTGAAAAATTTATTTATTATAATTGGATAATTTTTAAGTTGCTTTTATGTGGAAGATAATCTTAAAATGTTGAAATAGGGAAACTTTAGAAAAAACTTTGAATGTAGTGCACTTTTGAGACGGTATCCAATTGTTTACTGTTATGCAAATTTTACTTATTGTTATTAACAGGAGCTTATTTCAGTGCAACATTACCCACAGTACTTACATGTCTGCTTTCAGTGCTGCAAATATTTTCATGTTTATGATTGTTCATGTTGAATTACATTACATTTCAGTACCATGTTTCACTTGTGGTAGACCCAAAAACATCTAAATGTTAAAATTATGACTAAAGAGCTTCAGCTATTACTTCATTTGCCATGCTGTGCATAACTTCATGATTTCTATTTCATTCTCATTCCTTGTTGAAATTGTTTAGTATTTTGCAGAATAATGTCTTTTCTTGCCCATACAGGGGTAATCCCCCAGCCATTTATTTTAATATTAACATATATTTCAGTTTCTTTGCATTTATTTGTTGTTTGTTTGTTAAATTTTATTGTTAGATCATTGATGAACTTGTTGCAGATGACTTTATGGCACTAAATAACAATTTGTTGAAATGAGAACTATAAAATATTAACTTTTTACAATTGTGGGTCTGCAGTACCAGTGTATAATTAAACATATTTTGTCAGCACTTTACACCGCATTTGTTTTTAAGAAGATAATATTTCTGACAATAATAACCAGCTTAGTCATCAACTAATTCTCAAACACACATGCTCTGTTTTACAGGGAAACATTACGGGATGTGATCCAGATGTTACGAAATACAGGCAACCCTCAAGTGGAATACATTGTGAGGACAATGAAGAAATGGGCCAAGGAGAACAGAGTGGCCATATCATAAGCCAGAACCACAGCCAATATAAATACTGTGTATAAATACTGAGTCCGTGGATAGTTCTGACACTGACATTATTATCATAAGTCATAGTGAACTCCGAAAAAAAGCAGGAAGAAAAATTATTTCTGTAGACATACAAATGTAAATCATTCCTTTTTATTCCAACATAGAAATGGGATAAATTAGCACCTTTAAAGAAACCTACAAAAAATTGTCAGTCCCATGATCCATGGGCAGAAGAAATTTCAGACTTTTTGATAATTAATAAGAGGTACCGTAAGAGGTTACTGTAACTTTTACATGCAAACAATTGCTAGATGTAAAAAAAATGCATCAATATTTATTTATAAAGATTTTTTCATTTAATTTTTTTTTTTTGTATGTTTATTGTTGTATCAAGTAATTTTTCAGATACATAGTTACAAAACATGACAATTTGCCCAAAGAAAGCTTTTCATTGTAAAAAAAGTTGTAAGCTCAAACTACTGTTTGTATATAAACAAAATGTTTCATTGTGCTGTGTAAATAAATCATTTTACTTACTTAAAAGATGCATTTGAAGTCAACTTTTTTTGTTACAAAAGCCAACCAAATGGCACAATATAGTTTCAAATAGCATAACTTAGACAAATATCAAAGGACATTCTTTCATATTACCCCAAAAATGATATTTGAGTGGATTTTTCTGCTTGCTTTCTGTGCTGTATATAACCAGGGAAGCTAAGTGCTAGGTCAAATAGTGACCAAAAATTAGGTGCAGTTTAAAGCTCTAGCTAATAGAGTGATTAATTCAGTTTATCGTCTTCGAGTCCTTTTTTTCTGCTGCAAATTCTTCTGTAAGAGGTTACCATAACTTTTTCATGAAAACGGTATTTGAACAAGGATCTCAGGGTGGCGTGGGAATATCCCATTTTTTTCTTTCATAACCATTTTTTGTATTACTACAAAAATGAGCAGCTATTAAACTTTTTTTTAACAAACTCGTAATATATTTACATTTTGATGCATTTTGCAAAATACTTCAACTGCAATTAAAATGAAAACAAAAATGCAGTTTGGAAGTTTATAGCCAAAACAGATGCAACAGTGCTGTTAAGGATATGGACAAAGGCTGATGAGAATGGATGATATACAGGCAAATCAAACTACATAATACAGTGTGTGTATGTAATCAGTTGAATTCCAAAAATTATTTGTGCAGACAAAATTAATTCATTACAACACTAATAACTAACAATAACAATATTTATTTCATAAAAAGTTATTTTTGTTACAACTTCCTCACATCCTCCAAAATTACATCAACTTTTGTAAAAGAAATTGTCATTGTGTGGGTTGTTAAATATTCATTCAATCCTTTGCTTTGCCCGTCCTGTGGACTAATGTCTTGTGTTTTCTGCCTTCAGTTGTTTTCCAAAGTCTCATTTTGTTTTACACATTCTACACTATCCCATTGGCATATCATCCACGCTTCTATTTTTACTGTCAAATCATTCATTGGGTATATATATATATATATATATATATATATAGCATTATACAGTCAGCAAGGTTTCTTTTTCATTCATCCATGATTATTCTATCCTATCAATACTTCATGCTGGATCCTGTGAGATAGTGCATGCAAACTGGAAGTATCATGGGTGTGCAAAAACTTGAGAACATTCTTTCATGACTTGGATTATTCTCATGTTTTTGCATGGTTTTTAGATATAAATTCTATTTCATATAAAAATATTGGTCAGTCTTAAATGAGAGGCTTGTGCATGCGTACTCAGTTAGCTTGTGACATGTGGCTGGTGCAAGCAGCCTAAACAGATGCGTTATATTTGCTTTCAAAATCAGTCAAAAAGACGTAGTTGTGTGAGCTGAGTGTGACGGGTTTACAAGTGTGGTGACAGATAACAGTTTAATTACAAAGGTGAGTTGATTTACCATAGCCCTGTGCTATAATATACAAGAAACGATGCAGAGACAGGAAACCAAAATTAACAGCGTCGTGGAACGCATGGATACTTTGGAGAAACAGTACATGTATGGTGTATACGATGAATATAGAGAAATGGAAAGAACAAACATAAAATTAAAAAGCTACAGGAAAAAATAGAAGAAGGGTTCAGCTACCTGAGTACCTATATAAAGAACTTTGTAGAGTGCTTGAGCAAGAAGAAAGTGCTTCCCTGTAAGGGACTGCCCCACATCTGTTATGGGAAGAGCAGAAAAAGGCTGCAAACTTTGCAAATTCAAAACAGATGCGATGGCACCCAATGCTGGTAAAATGGTGTCTTAATCCTAAGTCAATATCCTCATCTACCTACGACATCATCAGGGATTCGGGGTATTTGTCACTGCCAAGTAGAAAGACTTTGGTCAGTGATGGCGCTAGTCCAAATCCCCATTTGTTGAAACTCCTTTGCTCAACATATAGGATAAGCATGGAAAGAGTGGCTGGAAGAATTTGAAGAGGAACTTACATTGCAGAAAGTCTAAGTTGGAGACAAGATAACATGCCTGAAAGAGTAGTGAGGTAAAGAAATACAATGCAAAACACAAAATTAAATTACCACAAGATAATAGCCACAGAGAAAAAATCAAAAATGTTCAGAAAACTTAATTTGCACAAAGTACTAAAATAAACACTATGCATGTCACATGCACTGCCAAGAAGAAAGACTTTGTACAAATATGACCATTCTTCAGACATCAGCAGTGGCATTCATCCAGATACCACTGACAGGCTTTTGAAGGCAACAAAATTTGACACACTCCAGGTGTACCAGAAGATCATCAGCTTACTCTATGATGAGGTAAAGATAAAGACAGATCTTGTGTAAAGTAAAAGCTGTGGAGAGCTTGTTGGCTTAGTAAACCTGGGGTCCTCGAACCACAAACTCATGGACTTTGAGCAGTATGTGGACACAAGAACAGAAATTGGCCACCCATATCCTAATGTTCATGGTCCTTCCCTGTTGCCCTTTATCCCTGTCAGGGATTTACCTGCGGCCAATTGTATCCTGTTGTTTGGGACATGATTGTACTCTGGAGAGCGTTGGTTTTAAAGTTAGGGCTGTGGTCAGTGATGGCACCATTGGAACTCCTTGGCTCAGCATAGGATAAGCATGGGTAGAGTGGCTGGAAGAATTTGAAGAGGAACTAACATTGCAGAAAGTCTAAATTGGAGACAAGAAAACATGCCTGAAGAAAATGGAGGTAAAGAAATATAATGTAAGATACAAAATTAAATTTTTACCTATACCACGAGATAGAAGCCAAAGAGAATGAATTGATAAAAAGTTCAGAGCACTTAATTTGCACTAAGTACTGAAAAAAACACTATGCATGTCACATATAAGTGTAGTGGCTGACCGGGATTGTCCCGGGCTCTGTAGCTCAGTCGTTAAGAGCGGTCGCACGGTTTGCGAGAGTCCCGGGTTCGAGTCCCGGTCAAGCCTTGGTGTTTTCTCCCCCCAAATCGCTACAAATTTGGTGGCAGCGGTGGGACCTCAAGTGTTCTCACGTCCTCTAGGTACTATGGCAGGTGAAGAGACTTATTTAAGCAGGATATACAGCCATCCCAGACCAGTAACTATGCAGTGGAACATTGCATTTGGGAGTGCTAACCTATGTCTTAGCCCGGTAGCGGACAACACACCGCTATTTCCAGATCCAAGGAGAAGGTTGCAATACGATTCTCCTGAACTTTGTAACACTAATCCTTTCAGTAGTGCTCACACCAATCCATTTCTGAACAGCTATGATGATCAGGGTGCTAGCCCCAACCCATTCGTAAATCAGGAGCCTGAGGCAGCTTCAACGATCGCATGGGAGAGAGCACCGCCAGCATTTAGATCAGAACAAGCCGAGTATGTGCTTCAGATACCAGAACGGCCTTTTAACCCCTTTAACCCTCTGCCGACCAGGGTTGAAACACGTAGAAGGGAAAAATCAGGTCCTATTAAAGTCGGTACTTTTGACGGAAAAATGTCTTGGGATGATTACAAGGCACAGTTTGATATTTGTGCTATGGTTTATCACTGAACAGATGAAGAAAAGACGGGTCATCTGGCAACCAGCCTGAGAGGTGATGCTGCTCAAGTATTGGGTGATCTTCCATTAGAGCACAGGTTCAACTATGAATTGTTATCAAGAGCCCTAGAGAGAAGGTTTAGCCCCAAGAACAAAACAGAAAAAGAAAAAAGTTTTACTGAGTGCAGGCAAGAATGCGTAAAAGAAACCCTAAAGAGACACTAAGTGAACTGGCTCAGGCAATTAGATGCTTAGTCAGCCTGGGCTGGACAACTGAAACTGCCGAGGTAAAAGACACGTTTATTAGGGAGTACTTCCTTGATGCGTTGGATGACACTCGTCTGAGACTTGATGTAATGAGATACCGACCCAAAACAATTGACAAGTCCTTGGTCATAGAAGCTTGCTTAGATGCGGAGGCTGCTAGAGGGCGCCGACTCCACTTTGTACGCTCTGCGGCTGAAGTTGCCTTCCTGACAGCACAGACCACTAAGATGTTAGAGGAAATGTCTCGCACCATAGGCAAGATTTCCTCCAAAGTAGATTAGAGACCAGAGTGTTGCGTGACAGACAAATCCCATCGTCCTCTAGAGATGTACAGTGCTTTAATTGTGGTAAAAGAGGACACTTTGCCAGAGAATGCCAGGCACGGAATGTGAAACAAGGAACCCCGCTCCGTGGAGATGTTCAGTATTTTAACTACGGGGGTATTGGTCATTTGGCCAGGAATTGCATTCCAGTAAAGGACAATCCCGGCCAGCCACTACACTCCTCCCCCCCCCAAATGCCAAAAGATGCGAGTCCAACTCTATCACCGCTGCCACCATTGTAGCGATTTGGAGGGGGAGGAGTGTAGTGGCTGGCCAGGATTGTCCCGGGCTCAGTAGCTCAGTCGGTAGGAGCGGTTGCACGGTTTGCGAGAGTCCCGGGTTCAATCCCGGTCGAGCCTTGGTGTTTTCTCCCCCCAAATCACTACAATATATTTAACAAACTCACTCCAAAGAAATGATCACTGTATTTGCAGACTTGAGAAAAAGCAGATCAATGTGAGTTTGGAGAGGGGGTTTACGAGAGGATTTTGGAAAGACTTTTACCAACATATGAAGATAGAAATTCTGTCAAAACAAAAACACTACAAAGAGGCTGGAATCTAGACAGATTTCTGCAGGATATCAGTTATAAAGATGATTTATAGGATGATGTGGGAAGATGTGAGAGTGAGAGTCTCTCAAGCATTTGCTTGCTGCCAATGTTGCTGTGCATGTGGTCAGAGGCCAAGGCCCCATTGACAGAATTGTTCAGAAGCTGGGAGAGAAGAACAAGGAATTCATCCTGAAGCTCTTCAATACAGTGTATTTTGTCATCCACTATGAAATGCCATTCACCAGCTTTCCTAACATGCTTCAGTCTAGTCTGGTGTATGTTTTTTTTTTTCATTGTTTACTTTTAATGTAATATGTAGTGTATGATTTGCAATGAATGATGAATGTTGGCAAGTAGCCAAAAAAAGTTAAAGTTGAGCCCTGTACCATTAATGTCCAAAATGGAATCACTTTCAAAAAGTGTGCCATATACATAAACAGAGTCAGACAAATGCGACACACAAAAGGAACAATGATTCAACTAGAACCCAAAGGCAGTATCAAACCAGAGGTTCTCCCCACAAACACATAAGACAACGAATCAAGTGAAGCAATGGGTTAGAAAAATGGAATTTGCAGAGGATGGGCAAACAGATGAGATAGTTGAGAGATAGTGGAGCAGCTTCAAATGTCATCTATGGACATCACTTCAAAGCACTTAAAAGGATGATGGGGAAGCACTGGAACTTCAACGCATATCTGAACTACTTTAATCAAGTCTTTCATACAGTTGTTGGAAACAAAACGAGAGGCTCTCAGTAAAAATATGTTGTCCTTAAAGCACACATGGCTACTACGTATTCCTTAATTGGAATTGAAAGGTTTTAATATATTGCTTTTTCCAAAAATGTTACAGAGTGATGGCAAGTGGAACAGAAGATTAAAGGTTGGTTAATCGCAGGAAAGTAATGTTTACCCTGGGATAATTTGTTAAAGAATTAGGCAATGACATGATTAAAATAAGGGAAGAACAACCTGGATCATTATAGACCAGTAAGTAATTTATCTTTCTTATCAAAGGAGGTAGAGAATCATTGCAACAAGACTATTTGAGCATCTGAAACAGAACAATGATTATTGTGGTGAGTGGTACCATGGCTCCTGTGTCAATATAACACGTACAGAAGCTCTGGACATCCTCACATACAAGCGTGAGGACTGTAAGGATCATAGCCAGTAAAAACCTCTGTAACCTCTGCCAGATGAACCCGCTGTGGGAGAGGTGGGGACTGACCACACAGTTCCCCCAGGCGAGTGGGTCGGCCGACGGCTCCAGTTAGAGAAGGTATAACAATGGTTGACCCCGGCCAAGATTTTCAGAGGTCTGCCCGGAGGTGAGGACGACGCACTGTTCTCCCTCCTGATGCACCTGCAGTGCATCCCCGTAGGTCGTACTCAACTAATACACCTGCACCTTTTCCAGGGGTCTCTGGGCGTCTTGCGGCGGTGGATCCAGGCCTACCCTAACACCTATTTTGGGGTAGAGTCCCGCGCAGACTCTAAGAATAGTTCAATCAAATGACCCATGGCAAGAAAATTTTACTCTCTTAATGGTTCTACTTTTAAATAATTTTTCTTGCTTTTTAATGACAACTTTTTTTTTGTACATTCCAGATGGCTTCTGTTGGGATTCAAACTGAAGCTGCCTGTCATTGTCACTTGATGGTCAAGGCAGAAGCTGACGAAAAGGTAGTAGCTGATGCAGCTTCACAGACTGCATATGACAAAATGTACCTCCAATGTAAAGTGGAAAAAATGCTGTTGAAAAACAAGCTGAAAACCTCGTCAACCCCCATTACACCATCTGGGAGCATTAGTAGGGGAAAGCCTCCATTGTCGTCTGATTCTGTGAAAGATAACCCCAAGCATATGAAGTTTCTTATTGGACTGACATTGATTCACTTCATGACGTTGTGAATAATCTTAAAATATTGAAACCTATCCCATAGGCCTTGTAAGAGTCTGAAACCCATTGATGAATTTTTAATTATGTTGGTCAGATTGCGTCATGGATATGGTTTTTTATGCTGAATTTTTTTATCAATTACTTTAGTACGCTGCATTTTTACAACATGGTTACAATTTCTTTATTTTCATTTCACAGATTTGAAGGCCAATATGTTTTCAGATCGGTCCACTTTAGGAAAGTTTATGCCTAAGAGTTTCAAAGTTCAAAGTTCAACTTATTGTACAGATGCCTGGGGATTTTGCAAGGCAAGGCAATTTGTTTTCAAATTATAAGAATCGCCATACCTTCAAATGCCTTATTGCAATGGCGCCAATCTACCCTTTCTAATTCTAATGTCAACAATGGCAGAAGGTGGCTAATCAAAAGGTCAGACTAATTATACCTCACCCTTGGTCTATGTTAAACCACCAGAGCCAGTAATGTTAGGTCAAAATAAACAAGAAAACTGGAAGTTATGGAAACAACTGTGGACTTATTACTCTTGCATCCTTGGGAAACTTGACACTCATTATTGATGAGTGGAAGGAAACATCTGAGCACCAAATGCAACAAGAATTGTCAGAGACAGTTGATTAATTTGTGACCAGACTGAGGCAAAAAGCCAAATTTTGCGCATTTGGTGGGTAGACAACGGAACAGATCCAAGATCAAGTTATAGAGAAATGCAAATTGCAGAAATTGAGAAGAAAATTGTTATGCAGGGCAACTGTATTGATAAACAATTCAGATCAATCAGGTAATGCAAAAGAGTGTGAAATAGAGATTAGAGAGAAAGTGCTGAGGAAACAAGCAAAACAAAACAAACTCTCCAATAACTTCAATGAAGAGCCAGTAACTGTTGTTCAGAAAAATGGAAAAATGGTTGTTAGGAATGATTCCTATGACTATTATAGTAACTAGTTGAACAGTACATAGGGATGCTGACTCTGAAAGCACTAAAAGTGATTCAGTGGGAGATTCAAAAGTTTTGAGATCTGGGAGAATCTCACGTATGCTTCAGAAATACAAGGACTCGGTTATGTGAATAAGGGCAGAATAATCCCTTTCACGAGGCACTTAAAACTATTAGGTAGTCCACCCTAAAAATAGCATGTTACTGGTTGTTTTAGATTTTTTGTTTAAGTAGCATTGTATATTAAAGGAAAGGAAAAATAGACTACGTATATACAGAAGAAGTTTAATTGATAAGATGGCTGTTGAAAGACATATGAATGGTATATGAATGTTAACCATCACCTTCGGGAAATTGCATTGGTAAATTCAAAAATTATTTATGATGCTGATAACAATCCCCCTATGGACACTGTGAAATTTCATGTCTCTGTTATTGAAGGATTAGTAGCAGGATATATGCAAAATAAAACTGTGACAACAAGCCAATACTTTTGATGAGTTTCGTTTATCTGGAAGACACTTCTTGGAGTCAACTGACAAGTCGCGATTAGATTGTGTTGTGTGCTCAGATCGTAAACGAAAACGTCATCAGTGCACTTTTCGCTGCAAGCAGTGTAAACTACCCATGCATCCTACAGTGTGCTTTGAACGATTCCACACCCTCAAGGACTATAAACTGGCACTTGACTAAATAATTTCCTATTATTGTCTGTCCTCAATGAATCCAAGTTTTACTCACCAGTTAACAGTTATACACTGATGATTATAACATAGCTGTGGACATGTTTTATTGGATATGCATATATTTCATTATATCCTTTCTCATGTGTAACTAATCCAGTGAGAAAGATCATGTTGAAACAAATATGTTTACTGAAATACTTCTTGATATTTTTAATTTCAAGTAACAAAGCAATATGGTGCAGTATTTCACACGGACTTGTTACCTGAAGAACTGTTCTTATTGTCTTATTATAATTGATGTTTTCATTAAATTGGAACTTAAATCATCTGTTACTGTTTTTAAAGTGTTACTTGTTATTCATGAACATAAAAAGCATATAAATGTTGTTCAGTTGTTTTGATTTATGTTGGTTAACTTCTAAATGAAGAGCAAGACTTGTGTAGATTGCAAAGTGGGATATAATTTTTGGTCACAGAAATACATAATAAGTCATTTATCTGTATTGTTTGTATTTTATTTGGAAGTTTAAGCATCCTTTTTCTTAATTCTTTGTTTAAAATAGCATTAATTAAAATTATTTTGCCTAAAAAAACAAAAAACGAAATAAGGTAGGTCTGTAGTTTACAATTTCGCCACCAGATGGCTCTTTTTAATGACTGGCAATGGGGGCTATCTAGGTCACTCGAGACTCTGGCAATGAGAGGGTTAATAGAAATATCCGGAGCTAGAGTTGATTAGCATAAGGGTTTTCTATATTGGTGGTAGCAAAAACAACGAGCCCACGTTGCTGTATAAAAGTTTTAAACTATTAGTTGTTTGTTTTTTCATACAAATAGCCGTTTTTCTTGTTTATTCAGCGGTTTGCTAAGGCAGACATTACTGTTTTGTAGAAATTTTGCAAATAACACTTAAATTGTGGGTGCATTTCTGGAATGGCCTATGTGCATGTCATAAAGGTCAACTCAGCTGATGTTCAGGAGCTATCACTAATACCAAGTGTAAGTGACAAAATAGCTGAAACTTTGGTGTCAGCAAGACAAAGTAGTGGACAAATCACCAGGGAGTTATTACAATTAATAACTCGAAAGAAGTTTACTGATGATGTGTTGGAGTTATTGGACTTTACTCCAAATACCACCCTCTCTGCAGTACCGCAAGCTCTGGAGGTAACACCAGCTCTGATCAGAAAATGGTGTCAAGGGAACCCAGTAGTTCTTTGGGTTTCGGGATTGGGTGTTTATGGACTTCTACACCCATTCGGTCACCCTTGAGTGAAGTACCAAGGGCTGACGAGAGGTGTATGGTTTCTACACCTGTACAGACAAGGAGAGGGGATGAGAGAAATGGTCTCCACGTCAGTGCAGACGGTGGTCTCTACACATGCTGGAGACGAGTTACATGCTGGAGACGAGTTACGTGAACCTGGAGCAGGCGGTGTTAACCAGACACCTGGGGGATTCCTGTGGGTTCCAGACAGCAATCTCGTGGGCCAGCTAGAGGGCTGTTGAGCATAATTCCGTGGGGAATAAGTCCCGAGAATCCAGGGCAGGGTAATGATACTGACGTTAAAATTCCAGTCACTCATGATATGCGTAACCCTGGGCGGAATAAAGAAACCAGCCAAGTGAGACAGGCTACTGTACACTGGAAAACGGAGCCAGCCTCAGCTTACACTAGGAGAAGTTGTGAGAATTATGGTGCAGTGTACCAGCCAGGTCCATTCACACAAGGCCAAGATCGACAGACTAGTGGGATCAGACATGCAACTATGCAGCCAGGTGTGGTCACACGGGACCAGTGTGGACCGAGACTTGCTTTTATACAAGATGGGAATCGGCCGAGTGGGGTCACACAAGAGCAGTGTGGACTGAGCCTTGCTTGTATGCAAGGCAGGCAGCAGCAAAGAGAGGTCACACAAGACCAGTGTGGACTGTACCGTGATGTCAGACCAACAGGGTGGCAGCCAGACCAGGCAGAGTGGTGGCTCCAGTCAAGGGGGCATTAGCAGTGCCGTGGGCGCAGGACCTAGTGCGCAGAGTCCTAACATGTGTCCAATGTTTGGATGTAATAGTGTTTTAACGGAGAAACATAGTTTAGTGAGTTGGGCAGAACAGGTGGAGCTGAGTGAGAGGCAGAGTTTAGTGAGTTGGGCAGAACAGGTGGAGCTGAGTGAGAGGCCCACAAGATGAACGAGGCATGGCAGACGCTTGAAGTCCAAGTCTGCTGCCGCCATGGCAGCGACCCCCTCAGATGCAACCAGGCCCTCTCCCAACATAGGTTATGGTAGGTACAAGTAACAAGGCTATAGGGTGGCAGGCGGAAGTAACACCACCTCCACACCGCATTGCCACGACTGCAGTTGGTATGCGTGCTCCCTCCTGTCATGAATGCCCGGTACTTGACTGTGGGGGACGGGAAACAGAGACTCCTGCCTTTGAGGCCCATTTGCTTCACATCTTTCTGGCCAGTCTCTCTGGTCGGGATATGGCGAGTAGACGGACATGAGCCCTTAAATTTCTTATCTCCTCACTGATGGGGCTGAGGCAGGAGAGGGTGTTACAATGGTTGACCCCGGCCAAGGTTCTCGTTCTGCACTGCAGAGGTCTGCCAGGAGGTGAGGACGACGCACTGTTCTCCCTCTTGATGCGCCTACAGTGCATCCCAGTGGGTCATAATCAGCTCATACACCTGCACCTTTTCCAAGTCCCTAGGTATCTTGCAGCGATGGATTCTGGCATATCCAAACACTTATTTCAGGATAGGGTCCCAGGAAGACTCCCTTCCTGGTAGAAGAGTGGTGGTGGCACAGCTGGATAGGAGCAGGGTCTTGCTAGGGACTGATTCTCCGCACTTCCCGTGCAAGCCCAACAAGCATGGGACCCCAGCAGACCTGGGGTGGACAGGGGCGGTGATAGCAGCCATCTGGGGCTGCACCTGACAGGAGGTGCTGGCTATCAGAGCCAGGAATGCCAGACGCCTCTACGTGGACAGGTTCCCGTCCGAGTCCACGGGGCAGTAGAGTTGTCTTGTATGTAACCATTGCTGAGGAGTGGTACCTCTCAGTGGAGGCTTGCCCAGGGCCCTCTCTGGTCATGACATGTGGCCAGGGTAGGGCGCAGCATGGCATGCTGTGCTCAGTGCCCAGCAGGCTGAAGACAAGGGACATTTCCACTGTGTCTGACTTTTATTTAGAAGAGGGGGTAGTGTAGTGGTGCCACTCCCAGGACAGGAAATAGGGCCAGCTCACCCCTCCACACTAGCTCTCTAGCAATGGAATCACTTCACCTAACTTCAGGTAATCATACATCACCTGATCCTGCATTAAACTAAGCTGCCATTTTCTGTAAGTAACATGTCAGATTTCAGCGCCTGTGATAAAGCACAAATCTAATGATTTGTATACCTCTTAAACTGATTATATATATCCCTTGGGTAACAATGTATCATCTCACCCTAAGTAGTACAAGTAGTTGTATATATTATTTATTATCATTATCATTATTTTGGATTAAGGGCAAAATGCAGATTTATGTACAAAGGTGCGTGTATGTACACATAGCCGTACATGTACATTCATTTGTTAACCTACTCAGTACTATTTGAATCATTATTGGACTTTTTTCAAGAAAGTAAACTTTTGCCAGGTTTTAGTTCAAGTAGTAGTAGTGCAGAGTACTGAGGAAGGTGTAAGACCAAGAACAGGTAGAGGCCGAAGAGGTAGAAGCAAAGGTGGTAGAGAAAGGGATGGAAGAGGTAGAAGAGGAAGAGGAGTTAGCAGGGTATCTAGAAGAAGCAGATCTTCACAGAGATCATCGAGGGACCAAATGGCAGAAGTTGCTGCGGAAAATCTTATGAAAAGACAAGAAACAATGAGGGTAAGAGAAGGTTATTTAATTTAGGTGATTTGTATTAGGTATATGTTCTGCTAAACTGTTTTTTTTTTAATTTGGCAAAAAGGTAGGGAAATGTGCAATGAAAACATCATAATTATGATCTGTCTTTAAATAACACACTTCTCTAAAATCCCTGCTATAGTTGAGAAGAACTCATAAATGACATAAGATTGCACTCTAATACTAGCCAAAAGTTTTGAGCATTAGGAAATTACTGTATGTTGACGACCTAAAGAAAAATCAAGAATGAATAATACATTTGGCAGGGCAGATTTGCATAAACTATTTATTTTTAAATCTACTGCTTAATTTTTCAGAATGCTACTTCTAAAATGGATATAGAGCAGTTGAGAGCCATATGTTTGTACATGGCTGAGAAGCATCCAAGTCTAGTTTGTGACATGTTACAGCCTCCAGTGCAACAGCCAGGTGTATACCATCCACAGCCTGATGTGGCATCACCAACCTGGTGTGTTTGCCAGAAATGTCGCAAGATGCCGACAGACATTGAAAAGCAGTGATAGGTGTCCAGGGCTAGACATAAACGTTTTACTTCACTGTGGACAGGTGGGATGTGAGGTCCTTTATGTCCAGCCCTTGTATCTAAACTAAGCTGAAATTTTCAGTAAGTAGTGAGAAACTTTTCTTTTGGGAAATATCTGAGAAAGGTTCAATCAAATGACCCATGCCAAGTAAATTTAACTCTCTTAATTAATGGTTCTACTTTTAAATAATTTTTCTTGCTTAATGACAACTTTTTTTTTTTGTACATTCCAGATGGCTTCTGTTGGGATTCAAACTGAAGCTGCCTGTCATTGTCACTTGATGGACAAGGCAGAAGCTGACGAAAAGGTAGTAGCTGATGCAGCTTCACAGACTGCATATGAAAAAATGTACCTCCAATGTAAAGTGGAAAAAATGCTGTTGAAAAACAAGCTGAAAACCTCGTCAACCCCCATTACACCATCTGGGAGCATTAGTAAGAGAAAGCCTCCATTGTCGTTTGATTCTGTGAAAGATAACCCCAAGCAGATGAAGTTCTTTATTGGACTGACATTGACTCACTTTATGACGTTGTGCAATTTTCTTGGGCCTGCTGTGAATAATCTCAAATATTGGAACCTACCCCATAGACCTTGTAAGAGTCTGAAACCCATTGATGAACTTTTTATTATGTTGGTCCGATTGTGTCATGGATATGGTTTTGTTATACTGAGTTTTTTATTCAATATATCAACTACTTTAGTACGCTGCATTTTTACAACATGGGAACAATTTCTTTTTTTTCATTTTACAGATTTGAAGGCTGACATGTTTCCAGATCGGTCCACTTTAGGAAAGTTTATGCCTAAGAGTTTCAAAGTTCAATTTTGAACTTTGAACCTAAGAGTTTCAAAGGCTTTAAAAATGTGAGATGTTCAATTGATTGTACGGAGTTTATTGTACAGATGCCTAGGGATTTTGCAAGGCAAGGCGATTTGTTTTCAAATTATAAGAATCACCATACCTTCAAATGCCTTATTGCAGTGGCGCCAATCTACTCTCCTTTCTAACTCTAATGTCAGCGATGGCAGAAGGTGGCTAATCAAAAGGTCAGACCAAATATACTTCACCCTTGGTCTATGTTAAACCACCAGAGCCAGTAATGTTAGGTCAAAATAAACAAGAAAACTTACAAGTTATGGAAACAACTGTGGACTTTTTACTCTTGTCAGTAAAATATAGATGCTAAACCAGAATAATATAAGAAGTCACTTCTTATTTGTATCATTGACGCTTTGAGAATATATAATGACAGCATCCCTAGGAAACTTGACACTCATTCTCGATGAGTGGAAGGAAAAATCTGACCACCAAATGCAGCAAGAATCGTCAAAGACAGTTGTTCAATTTGTGACCAGACTGAGGCAAAAAGCCAGATTTTGTGCACTTGGTGGGCAGACAATGAAACAGATCCAAGATCAAGTTATAGAGAAATGCAAATTGCAGAAATTGAGTAGAAAATTGTTATGCAGGGCAACTGTATTGATAATGCAGATCAATCAGGTAATGAAAAAGAGTGTGAAATAGAGATTGGAGAGAAAGTGCTGAAGAAACAGTAATGTAATGTTTTACATTACAATGCAATGAATAATCTCATACGCATGCACAGAGGAGTGGCTAATAAAGAGAGTGAAGAGTCAATGTGTATTTTTTAGTCTCTCGCGTTGTTGGTCTAGAACAAGTAATTATAACATTACAAAGTACCAGTTTAACACAAGATCTCAGGCTCAAAGTGAGATGATAGAAGACTCATGTGCAAGTGCTCTGAAAGAACTATCTAATATCAATTTTTGAGACAGCATGAAAGACACTCTACTTAGAGGCAAAATTATAATTCGTGTTAATGATAGAAATGTGAGAAAACATCTCTTTCAAAAATGAAACTTGACTCTAGAGAAATGCATTGACATCTGTAGAAGCTATGAAAGTACATCTAAGCACATTCTTCTTTGCAAACAGTTACTTGCCCTTAGCAAAATTAAAAGTTTGCAATAACGAGTTTGCAAGAAAAAATTTTTGCTGCAAATTAGCAGCCATATTGCAGCAAATTTGCAAGAAGGAATTACAGTTTGCAGCAAATTTTTGAGGACCATTCACGGTTTCAGGATATGTGGTCTCTGGCCATTTGATTCTAATGTTTTTGCAGACGATGAATATAAGGGGACGCTGGTCACAGACGAGCCAGACGCACAGCCTACTGAACAACTATCAGCAGAAATTACAGCTGCCTATCCAATTGGTGACAACTCTCCTTGCAACCTACATTCTAATGAAAGTTCCACACCTGATAATCAGATGCCATTTTCCTAATCCACTAGAGACTGGAGGCCCTGTCCAACACATATCGTCCAGGCATGAGATATCATGCAATGTCTTTTTTGAAGTCTGGTCATAGCCACGAGTCCAAAGAAATGATCATGGGGAGTCCGGTATTAGAAATGCTGGAGAAGAGCTCAGCAGATGGTCTCAAGGCCAATGTAATTAGCTACATGTGCAAGAATTACAACTAGTATAATTATACCTTAGATATTGAAACCATAAATGCTGACAGCTTGGTTATAGTATTCCTGTTTGGAAGAAAGAATTGCTGCCATGTCATTGCCAACTTCCTTGCCAGGGGAGTTAGAGATAATTGTGGCCAGCAAAGTCCTCAACTGGTCAATTGTTGAGGTAGAGGCTCTGTGTCGGGTGGTGTAGCGATATGATGCAGCAAGTGAAAGAAAAAGAAATGCCAAGCTGATTGGTCAGATTACAAGATGAGGCCAGGATGTCAGTCACTATGACTGGGTACTGCAACACAGTCTGCAGTATCCCATGGAGACAGAAAGGGGTGATAGCCCTGCCTCGGACATACCCATTCAACCTCCACTTCAAAACAAACAGAATTCAGAATCCGTTCAAGGAATAAGGAATCAGGGAAATTATTAACGACTTATCCCCTCTTCAAAGCTTCAATCAAAGCAGGCCCATAAAAAAGAATGCAGCAGTGCTAACCTCATCGCCTTACAAGGCTGCTCTCTTAGGAAAAAATGACCAAGAACAATGCAAGAGCATGAGGTATGTTGCAAAAAAGGCTAAATTTATAATTCACTTATTTTTCACTAATTTGATTTTTATGCTATCTGTTTTCAATTAGTTCTTTCTTCTGAAAAAAAGTAAAAAAAAAAAAGGTAAGAATAATTCTGCCTCATATTCACTCACAAGGAGGCTTATGTGAGATAGAACTAGGTCGAGCTTGCTCAGTGAACTTAGTTGCCTTCTTCACATGCTACAGGTTTTTTCTTGTCTCCATTGTTCATGGTTTTCTTCGTCAATTGCTGAGCACTCTTACTTCATTCTTTGCATTCTTCCCAGTGGACTGGGAAT
>NW_019776143.1:92736-104108 GCF_001039355.2 Lingula anatina | reverse complement strand
TTAGTCTTTTAAGTGCAGTAGCTAATACTTCTTCGAACTTTAAGTCATCTTAAAACTAAAACTTTACTAGTCTACGAAGACAGTTTTATGGAATGGCTATTTCTTGAAAGATTTACTCCTTTTTATCACATTACCACCCCCCCCCCCCGGTTTCGCCCTCCAAGTTGCCATTACCCTGTGTGCTCCCCCATCCAGTGACAAAGCAAGTGTCATGGCTGTCAAAGACCTCATTAGCGTCCGGCAGGCAGGCGGTGTTGACGTAAGGGCTGGCCATATTGACGGGAGTGTCCAGTTTTAACATGGCGATATCGTTGGCGTGGGGACGAACATTATATTGAGAGTGCATGACCAGTTTGGACACACGGCGGTCCTCTTCAGTTCGTTCCCAGTAACGTTGATCGTGCTCTCCGAAACGGATTTTGTAGCCATTGGGATCTCTTGACCTAATGAATTAAAGGATTAAACAAAGAGAAATTGTGTAATAAACTGTCCAACAGCGAGTTTAAAAATTGTTTTTACCAAATTCAGTTTTTTTACAAATATTTTTTTTATTCTAGACAGTAGTTTCAGACTCAAAAACATCAAGCAAAAGTGATTTCCATTGATCTATAAGGAAGTGGTGGGTAGCATCCGCTTCGTGAATGTTGAGAGAACCGTAGTTGACATAAATTGGTTCAGAAACAAACTGCCACCGTCTTGCACCAGTTTATAAAGAGTGCGCTTTTGTGAAAGGTACAGTACAAACCCTTATACTTACTGCCCGAAACAGTGTGCGGCTGTGACGGCCCAGTTTGGAGCAACCAGAGTGGCACCACAAGTGTGGGCGGAACCTCCGTTGGAGTAGAGAAGGCGTAGAGACCCCTGCCACGGCCACGATCCCTTAGCAGCTAAGGAACCGCCAACAATACGCCCCATGTTGGCTCGGAATAGTGGGACACCGCAAACTGTAGGAGGAAATGTAGAATGAGACGATTAATCAACTAAGCGTATGAAAGATATGTAATAATCCATAATATTAATAGTGATGAACTCGTTATTTGGGGGACTGTTCACATAATGACTTTGTCACAACGCTTTACATGAGTAAGGTTTATATGAGGGATGATTTTCTTTTACTTTTTATTTTATTTTATTTATTTATTTATTTATTTATTTATTTATCTATTTATTTATTTATTTATTTTGCTAACCTAATAGCATGAGAAGAAAAACGTGACGCAAGTGGATGATTTCATTTTGAGAAAGACATTTTGAGGTGTATGGTATGATAAAATCACTTCAGTTTTTTTAATGTCGCTTTATTTCCCGTAGCAGTCCATACCTTTGGGTGCCAAGGTGGTGGTTGTCACTACATTAGCGACTGGGGCAACGATTAAGTTCTTAGTCTGGCAAATAACTCCGACGTCTTCGGCGTGACTGCAGTCGTTGGTCCCCCATCTGTAAAGGGAAGTAATATCAAAAATATAGCTCACTGTGCTAGAACACAGTGTAATAGGTGTATTCAATAGCAGTGCTCTTGGACTACACGTTGTGTGCAACATTTGTGTTAACTTGTTATATAAAGGGTCGAGCTGTTTCAGAAACATAATTGAGTTATCTTATTTTAGGATTCACTTCAGTTTTCCGTGAACCTTTTTTACACGCGGAAGTACTATATTTTTCAAATTGACAATTGTCAAACACGCTAGATATAAAATTTTTAGATTTTTACAACAATTTTGTAGAAATGATATGGGACTCCTTGACATGAGATTGTGAAATCAAAGTCACTGTAGCTTACGGGTTCCTGGTGCACTCCATGATGTTGTATTCATTGCCTGTGCATTTGAGTTCGTCTATCCAGATACGACCGCTCCCCTGGCCGTAATAGCCGTTAGCACGTGTGCCTGCGGCCCCTCTGTAATCACAAAGTTTTTAGAAGCTTGAAATATAGAAATAATTTAAACAGTCAGAAATGCACAAGGAGAATAGAAAACCAGAATAAATTAGAAGGAAGGGTACAAGATGAGTATATATTAAGTCAATTTTAATCGAGGTCGTGATTGGAGGGCAGTTTTTATCTTCACCTCTGAATGTAAATTAGCCTGAACATTATAGTATCATACACACCTGAACCCCAGCTCCCTGCATATAATATCTGCTTCTGTCATACCAAAATTATCATCACATATTGTTCCCCATTCCCCGTTGTAGAAGACCTCTACTCTGCCTTCGTTTGGAAGTTTCCCGCCCTCTAACTTCAGTACGACCTGTACCCGTGACTGCCCGTCACCGCCGCTGTCGTCGTCCATAACCAGGGAATTGGAGTTATTACCGGTGTTGATCGGTGCTGAAAGTTAAACACCGGCGACTAATATTTTTCGGTTTGTTCTTCCATTATTTTGTTTCCATTTTTTATATTGGCTGATAATTTCAAGATGCGTGTATTTGGTTTGATACTCATCGCTCACGGTTCACTTTTTACTCGATGCTTTTTTATTTTATGCCATCACTTGAAGTCGTGAGTAATAGATTTAGTTTATATCGTTATATTTATCATCTTTAGCTTACCGTGGCAAAGATTGTCTGCTTCATCGGCGTTATTTCCGCAATCATTATCGCCGTCACATGACCAGCGCGCAGGAATACACATGTTGAAGTGTTGGCACAGAAACTGGTTTGGACGACACGTGGGCACTGCAGGTAGGGAGGTTTATATGGTATAGTAGGTTAATAATAGTAGTATATCAGAAGGAGAATATCAGAATGTTTATGATAAACTCTTACACGATGACTCCTTTTTTTTTTTTTTGAAAAATGAAGCAGGCAGTTTATGTATGGCGGGTTTTCAGAACACAAGTATGTGTTACAAGGTTGTTTCACATCCTTAGTATGATGGATATATGGAGGGTATCTAGCTGATATCCTAGAGCGTAAAAACTAAACCATAAAAATGGACGTTTCCAACAAATCAGGATTGTGCATCTTGACTACTGCCACTATTAGCGGATTGATATTGCGCATTTTTGTTTTTGTTTTTTTTTTTTAGATAAAAAGGATAATCTTCATTTGTGCGTGATAGATAACCCTCGAAATATCGAGTATTAAGTAATTCACATTTATTCCTCGCTACACAATATCAAAATGATCAATTAAAAACCTTTATCCAAGTTTCAAACCTGCATGAACTGCACCTGGACTTATCGTCAACGAATAACTCCACTATTTTTATTTCAAATCCCCGTGTTTGATATATTTATAGCCACCCCGTGCGCATACAAAAACGCTAACTTGTACAACAATGACATAATCTGCGTCAATCAGCCGTGTGATGTAAACTAGAGCCATCACTTACATTTAGCTTGAGGCGATGGTTTGATGCAGTCAACACCGGCATCTTCTTCGTGTGTACAGTCGCTGCTACCTGGACAACATCAATAAAGAACTGCTAAGAAAGGAAAAATATTGGCACGAAATGTTTGCTTTAAGCAAATTATAGTAGCATTTTCATACCTTTCTCTCATCAATGTAATTTCATTTTTTCCTTTCATTCAAAACAATGCGTTTTATTATTTTTTTCTTTTCAAGTTTTGTTTTGATAGAACGAAAATCGTTGCCACCTTTTGCCATTGTGTTCCCTTTTAAACGATATAAAGGCTTACTGCTATTTATATATACTTTTGGATGTTTTGCATCAAAATCAGAAGATACTGATTAATACTACTTCGATAGGAAGCAGTGTCAAGGCTCACCGTGTCTGCCTGGGCATTCGTCTAAAGTGTTCTCGATGTTTTTACAGTTCAAGTCATCGTGATGAATGGGGCCGGTGCCAGCACCATAAAATGCCTGAAATTAGTTGTTACGTGGGTTATGTTTGGTCTTCAGATATCTCTGATAAGCCACAACAATTAACCTTTCCATTTCGTACCTAAAACTACAGATTCACAATTGAAATTTTGATAAATGAAAAAAATGTAGAGCCAAGTTTCAAAGTATAAATGTGCCTTAAAACAATTGCAGTCGCATAAGAATTAAAATATTCTATCCCGTACTTCGATTACCACACTTGTATTTTTACCGCCACAGTCCTATCGGTTTTTCCTACTTTGAAAAGAAATATTTCAAAACAAGTTGAAATTGGGAAAAGCAAAGGAAACTTAGAATCTATAATTTTGTTTTATGGTCCAAGCAGGTGTCCATTACCCCTGTCCTGGCTATGGCCGCTCCATCAAAGCCCAGCTGCTTGCAGGCTACATGGGCGTCGTAAAGAGACCACCTGTCCGAACATACTGTCCCCCAAACACCGTCTCTCCGCACCTCTACACGGCCTTTGTAATGGCTGTTTGCACCCACAAGGCGGATATCATCCCAAACTGAAAAAAAAGGACAGGAAACGTGAAAAGTGTAATAGAGTTGTTTTAAAAATTCAAAGAAAATTGATGTTTAATTTTAAGCACCCTACCGTTGAATTTTACGCCAGATACGCATAATAACGCTGTGCAAATAGATATAAACTGAATCTGAAGTTTCATCGTTGCTGCTAATGGATCGAAGTGAGAGCGAATTTTTCTCTCTCCGATCACAGCTAGGTGTAACAACTTAAGTAACAAACAGTACCCTCAAATGTATCGAGTAATACACGCGCCTTAAAGTTTGGACAGGTTTCACTGATAAATTAACAAAGTGCCTTAACACCAACACCCCACTTACACGCCACCGAAAGATGTAGAAATAGAGGGAAATCATTGGTTTCTATCCCGGAGATTATAAACGTGGGGATTATCTCTTCACGTTCTACGCAAGTCAAGGGCGTGGGCATAGCAACAGCGCCGTTGAAGTGGAACTCAATATCAAGATATCTATTCTTGGATGCTTGAATAAATACGTGACTTACACTGGCGGATTCATCCGGGGTCTAAGGTCGCAATCAGAACAGTGGACTAAATACCCAGTAGTCCGAGGGTCAAATATGGCGACCCACTAAAATTAAGCTTGTCGTCTGATCTGCTAATAGACACTGAATAGATACCCTGTGGATCGACCATATTTGACCCTCGGACTAGTTAATCCACTGCTCTGAATGCGGCCTAATTTTTGGGGGAGAAGGTAAAGTGTGGGTAAAGGTTGGGGTAGAAAAATTTTCCCCTGCATAGTTCAATATTAAGCCTACTGGTACATTCAAGATTATCTTCACTTTTATAGGAGGTATAAGGGGTGGGAGACACGTGACCACCCCCACCCCGCTAGATTCGCCTTATAGCGTGCTTAGGCTGTGGAATATTTACCATTGTATCTATCGGTGCAGGTATTTCATCTGCTGTTCTTTGTTTTACCTAAAGCGTTTGCCTACATGTACGGCAGTATTTTAAAATCAGACAATTAACTTGATCTTTGAAATTGAATGCTAGATTATTTGGGGTTGAATTTTCTATATATCTAAAACGATTTTAGAATCATAGCATACCCCCCCACACACACACACACACTTTTTCCACTTTCATCTTTTTTTCTTTGAAATATTTGAAATCTTTTCTATATGTCACTCCTAGCCTATCCTGCCTATATACATCCTCGATGTGCTTGATATTATTATGAAAAATGTTATCAATATATGTCCCAGAAGTTGGGCTGGACACGTGTGACAACACACCTGCAGCACATAGGTGACACACACCTATAAACCACAACTATAGCAGACATCACGAAATAAACATGTAACCCATCTGCCACGTAATGTTTGGCCTATCTCTCGTCGTTCAGAAACAAAAGCAGTGTAACTAGGAGTCAACCTTCACCTCGTGCGCAAAGGTGTTGTCTCTCCGAAATCTTTAATTATCTCCAACGCGACTTGCTACTGACACGTCGGCAGTTTCGGCTGCCATGTGCCCGCGTTGCCGGGGAGGCTCCGATGTCACACTGATTGGACCTTATCTTCGACCATATAACTCGTACCTCTGTACAAGCAGACAGATTAGACGGGTGGCTGACGGTCTGTCAAGATACCATCCACTCACCAGATGTCGCCTACTCTCGCCGCGACGTTGTTGCTTGCAGCGTGCATTTCAACAGGTAAGGGTTGCTGTAGATACAGACGTTAATGACGTACCAGAATTAAACTGGATAATCCACCTGTGTGTCCATTTGCGTAATAAGATCAAATCTTAACTTGTAATTTACGATCCCTCCTCCCCTCTGTATCAATTTCACCCCAGGAAATTATTATAGTAATGTAGATAACTGTTTACCTATTGAACAAGGGTTAAGATACCGGAAAGATTTTCTTGAATTGGATGGTTATACTTATTAAGGAATAAGATCAGAAAAATGAAATATACATGGCAATCGTTGTTTATTTTAAATCTTGACGATTTAAAAAAAGGTTTGTGAACTGGGAACAGAAAGAAGTAGGTAAAGTCGTCGTAGATGCTGTCTACTTTAAGAGCATTTGTATAGAACACTTTCTGAAGATGTACCGTGCAAGAATGATGACATGAATTATTTAGGAAATCTCGGCAAAATGGTGTAATTTCCAAAAATGATACCAAAAATAATTACCAAAAATCGCAACAGGATGAGAACAGTTTATCACAAAATCATATCAATAAGGATTTGTCTATTACAGAGTAATTTTCCTTCAAAACCCAGCGAAAAAAGAGTTTTCTCTTTCAGCGATGACTTTGACTTCACTCTGATACACTGAGCTTAGTGAGCACTGACAGGGTGTGGCTAAATTCGTTTTAGACAGGAAATGATTTTTTGCTGAGGGAAAAATACTTCCATGGAGGATTGTATATAATTTTCTGTCACTTTTATTATATTTTATTTCTGTCACTGTTACACGTTTCACAAATATGTTCTCTTGGTACATGCATAATAAACATCACTTATAAATCTTAAAAATGTCATAAATGCATAAAACACTTCAGTGATCGTAAATTATTTAGCATTATACTGATATTGTTTACTTTTCTGTCAGCAGCATAGTACTTATATCAGGAAACATTCAATTCTTAATCTGATAATCTGTAAAAAAAATTTTTCTTTGGTCTCTTGCTTTTGCCTAAAGAAAGGAGCACGTGTCCTTTCTAGGCTAAGAAAACTGTTTGGTATAATTTGCATCATAATTACTTTTTATTTCCGGTTGGAGTACGTAAGAATAATTTGTGTGTGTGTGTGTGTGTGTGTGTGTGTGTGTGTAAGAATTTTAATATACATGGAAATCCCTTTTAATATAATCGTATTGACACTTGAATAATGCCAATTCACATCTGGTCAGTTCATCGTTTATAGCTATCTTATCCGGGATTTTCCCTCCAAAGCGAAAAATAGGCAGTCTCCTCTTTCTCACAAATCATCGCTAGACAATACCTTTAAATTTCATAATGAAATTCCTTACAAGTCGATAATGATGACGTGTGCGTATTGAAATAATTGAAAGTGAAATTAGGGATTTCCCTGCGATATTTGGCAGGCAAAGCAAATAACTCCTTATCTGGAAGCTAAGTACTATCAAACATTATCATGGGCGGAATGTGAGCAAAACAGGCTGTCACTGATACATTTGTATGCACTGATTTCCATATGCCAATAATAGAACTCGTGACTGATAGATTGATGTCTCAAAACTGTTCCTGATTGAATTTCATTGGTCTAAAAATAATTATGTTTAAAGATTTTTTAACAACGCTGTTAGCGCATCTAATTAATAACTATTAAAAACTTTGGTTTTACTGTGAGGGGTGGCTGGGCAAGGATGGATAGGATTGTAAACAATTTTTCTTTCTTTACACAGCACACTGTAAATCCAGAAAATGTTCTAATTTTGTAACAGCATTCCATTCTATTTACAAAATTTAGCTATTAATAATAAAATCCGAAAACTCTGAACTTTTATTTTCAGTTAAGCCAGACGACAAGCCCAAATACAAATGTGGCAACCCTATCATTTCACCTTTATTACGGGATGCCGAAGATGAAGAAGCACCAAGTCTCCGCATCGTTATGGGGACTAACGCCAGGAGAGGCAGCTGGCCTTGGCAGGTGCGATACGTGGGGCGGTTGAAATGATACTGAGAGGGGGGGGGATCAGATTCTAAGTTTTTAGAGGCACTGTTTATTGTTTTCGTTTGCGAGACCATTGATCATCAATGTCTAAGAATTGCACCAAAGTGAAATATCAGTAACTTGGCATATCTTCATGTCAACGCTTCATTAAAAACGTGCGAAGAAAAAAAACAATTAAAGGACACTTCCTTTCCTTTGTTGCCGACCAGATAAAATTAATGAATCTTTATCATTTTTGATAATTTTTTGTGTGTCATACGCTTGAAAACCTATGAATCACTATGAAACTATGAAAAAAAACAGTGGTTTTAGTTTTTGTTGTTATATTTTTATACTGTTTATCAGTCATTTAAATTTTCTTCAGTTAAATTTTATCCTATGTGAATGAAAACTTTTAGCAACTAAAGATATCAAACCTACTAATTAATAGATAGAAATAACACGATGTCGATTCTCTCCAACTTTATATGGCAATATGAAAGGAATCTTTTGTTTTCTACCATTTTTTATATTTTTGCGATCTCCAGGCTCTGCTCCGGTTTCGTTTATCTCTGGACCCCACGCGGCCAGTGCTGACTTCTTCGGTGGCGTTGTGTGGTGGAACCCTAGTAAACAAGGACTGGATTGTTACAGCAGCTCACTGCTTTGATGATCTACCGTAAGCCGGGACGCTACGTGATTTCTCAGAATCTTGCAAACCTCTTTCCCCTACTCACACCGATACACAGACCCAAGTGCACACACAAATACATACACGTGCAGACCCACAATTACACAACCAGTAGCAAACGAAAGCCAAAAAATACTAAGTATAAAGATAATTAATGAAACTTAAGCCTAGATTACATTTGCCATACGATGTCCGTAATGCAAGGAGACTGAAAGGGCTCCAGACGATCACCTTTAACCGAAAAACCGATTTTCCTCACGTGACGTTAAGGTCATGTCTATGGCTTAGAAATGGCACGGTACCTGCACGTTATGTAAACGTACTTGCCGTTGTCCATAGCCATTTACCTTGTCAAAAAATCGTACGGAAAATGGCAAACGGTTTCATCGTGCGGCCCCCGTGGTAAATATAATCTAGGCTTTAAGTGAGTATCTGGCATTTTAAATTAGCTTTTGATTAATGACCGCCTATAACAGCTCAAAATCGATATTTCTTTTTCACTTCATCAAAAAAAGGGCCTCTGAAATTGAAATTGGAATGGGGGCGCTCACTCGTTTTTGTGTACTTAGATTTCACACAAGGGTGCATGTAGAAATGTTATCTCATATAAGAGGTATGTCACAAACCATAACGAAATTAGTGGGGGGTATTTATTCAGATAGAAATATCATAAGAAATGATAATCGATTCCTTTAGGCTTCTCGCAGTTGCTACCCCATTTTTCATGAATTCGTGATTAAGTGTCGATTCGTTTAAACACTAGGGCATGTGTCTTTACCATTTATCACAGTCGATGGACTTAATAAACTATTGTTCATGGTGAAAGCTTTGAATTTATAACCCTCGATACAAAAAAAGATGTACTTGGCAGGAAGTTACACGCTGGGCAGTCCATCTTGGACGAAATTGTTATATTCGCCCAAGTTTTAAGGTATTTTCACAAGCCTTAAAACATAACAGTTATGTTTGTCTCGTTTTTATAATCTTTTTGAAATGGCATTTTCATTTTTTACTAATTAATTACTTCATCTTTTGTTAATTGTTTTGAAACCATTTTTACTTTACAAAGTACCAGAAGGGGGGTACAGCTGTGTACATTCCCTGTAATCATAACGCAAGCAAATTTCTACTACCAGTTTCTTAGACAACATGAATAAACACAAGTTACACAACATAAATAAAATCCTCATGCGAAAAAACGTAAATAAATAAATAAATAAATAAATAAAATAAAATAACCCAAATTAATGACTCTGTTAGCAAAAAAAAGCATCTTAAAATTTCTGGTCGTAATTTGACTTCCTTATAAAGATTGGGGGATTATGAGTTTTTAGAAAATAATGTATTGAAACTCTACAGTATCTCTTAAAGTTATACAATTCGAAACTATATGTTGCCATTTGGTCGGGTTTTATAGCGATATTTTGACATGTCTACTCTGTCTATGCATCTTTAAAAGAAAGGAATGACATTTATCTAAAATAAACAACATAAACAGTTTCATAGGGTAAAAGTTAATCGATCAGAGTTTTGAATACACCAATAAATTTTATTTTCATTGCCTTTCAGCGGGGTAGATATAAACTTCAGAGACGAAAGAAGGTGGTATGTGCAGCTTGGAAAATATAACAAAAACATGCAAGAATCAACAGAACAAACGTTCCAAGTTCAGAAATTACTGGTCTATCCCAAGTACAACAGAACTGTGAGGTACGATGCAGACATTGCGTTGTTAAAGCTCAACGAATCGGCCGACATGACGGATTTCGTGCAGCCAATATGTCTCGGGAAATTACCGCCAGGGCGTAGAGGCAGAGAGCTGTGCTATATCACTGGATGGGGAGACACCGAAAACGGTAAGTAGGAAGGAAAAAATCGAAAACTCTGAACAGAATGGCCATCAAGTGGGGATGGGTTGAATCTTATCCTAAATTTTAAAGTATTTAATTATAAATCAGCTAGATTCACGAAAATGGAAGAAAAAAAGAAAAGAAAAGAAAATGGAAGAACATGTTATTATCAAGACAAAACGACTGAAAATTGATGAAATCATAATGGTGATAAATAGACTAGGAATGGGTTCTTCAGGTGTAGGACACGGTCTTTGTGGCTTGCACCTTCATGAACATGAAATAATAAGATAAGATAGTAGTGGGGAAACTGAGAGATAATAATCGAAAATCCTATATTCTAGGCCCATATAATGGAAATCTGAACCAAGCTCAACTCCCTGCATTGAGCGACAAAAAGTGCTCGCGTATCTACGGTGAGAGGGGTGTGAAATTGACCAAGAACATGTTCTGTGCTGGAGAGACTGGAGACCCGCCTGTGCCTGACGCCTGTTCCGTGAGGCTTTATTCTTCATACATTATTTATTTTCACTCAGTTATATACTTGTACCCTGTGAATTGTTATTTATTGAAATTCTGAAGTGAGTATCAAAATATCAGAGCAATTCATGTTGAAGCTTTTCGAATCGTCTTCTTTAAAAATTGTTCCAGGTTTGTGCAACTCTCTCTCTCTCTCTCTCTCTCTCTCTCTCTCTCCACACAGGCTTGGAATAAGTCATATTATTATTTCAGGCCGACAGCGGCGGTCCTCTTGCATGTCGTTATAAGAACAGGTGGATATTGTATGGTAGGTATTCACGAGGTTGCAA
>NW_019776143.1:79082-92617 GCF_001039355.2 Lingula anatina | reverse complement strand
CTCTCTCTCTCTCTCTCTCTCTCTCTCTCTCTCCACACAGGCTTGGAATAAGTCATATTATTATTTCAGGCCGACAGCGGCGGTCCTCTTGCATGTCGTTATAAGAACAGGTGGATATTGTATGGTAGGTATTCACGAGGTTGCAAGCCCGGTGCATTTACGCTCGTTCAATTCCTGTCATTTTAATTTTAATTTATTTCTATTTTTGCTCATAGTTTGACGAACAATTGATCTGCCCATTTTGAGAACCGCAGTGAAGGCATTCCTGTGCATACAGTGGATGTAACTACTGCATCCATTGAGTAAAACTATCACATTCGACTTGCCACACCTAACGCAATTACTTTCTTTGGTTTTTACCATTCATCAACTTATCTTTCTTTTACCTTACAATTCATTTGGTATCCAATGAAGATTTTTACCAACCGTTCCCCCCCCCTCTCTCTTTATCCTAAAATTCCAATGAAGAGTTTGTTCGTATGATAATTCTCATTCGTTTATTTATGTTAATTCGGTGAGATGCTTCATCACATCTCCGCATTAGAAAAACACTTTTATAGTTAAAACAAGTGTGGCAATCTTTCACAAAATTCATTTCATATCAAAAATTATTGTACTTGTAGGAGTAACATCTCTTGGTCTAAATGGTCCTGACCGTCTATACAGTGTTCAGTCTCAACTGCCGCCAGCTTTCGTAATGCCACTGAAGGAAATAATTGCAGACGAGGAAAATGTTAGAGAAGAGCAAGAGACAAGACAGCTAAGATGCGGCAACGGACCTGGAATCTACACTGACGTGGCGAAATTTAAGAAGTGGATCGAGAGAACGATAAGAACCAACTAATTTATATCCTGTTGAATTACACAGTAGCTAACGTCTATTCAAAGCATTACACGTATTTCATCAACATTAAGCACACGTGAACTAACCCATACATCTGTACCTTATGGCTGACATTTGAAAAACGTCTATGAATTGAATTCATTTTATTGCATTTCTTTCTATATGGAAATATTCGGGATTCAAAAAAACTCAATTATGTTGAATGCGTTACAAACGAGTATTTAGCAGTGTCCATGGGGGCTACTGTAACAAGCATCATTTACGATGTGCATAGAAAACTCGACTGATTCATTGTGTAGTCTCCCAGTAAAAAATATCGAAAGACAATTAAAAATCTATCTCTTAATCCGTCGATTTGAAGCGGGCTTAATTTTTTTAATGTGCCACTGCCATTTATCAATGGTATTTTAACATTTTAAAAAAAGATTTTCAGTTGTCAATAAAATAGTCAAGCAAATTAATAATAAGTCTTTGTTTAGTTTCTCATATACATGTATCTGAAAACTGTAGTCCTGACCGGTATATTACCTTTGTCCGTTTCTAGGACAATCCACCCTCTGACCATCCCCCCTGGCCTCCCCAGGACAATAACTCTAAATGGGATGGTGATGATGTTTTAACCACTTACAAAAACGGCACTCTCACCAGTTCTTCTTCCTTTCCTTCAATGCAGTGTGACCAGGCGTGAGAAAATATGATACTCACGCTCCACATTCAGTTGGTTTCAGCTCAATGTGGCCACCACTATTAAAAAATAAAAAGACTATCGTTATCTTATTACAGTAGCAAAGTCCAATAACGTCCGGGACGGTAGTGCAGGCAAGGAGATTGAAAAAAAAAATCCCTTCCTTTTCTTGACGTTTACTCTTTTCAAATGTTTATCCAGTTCAGAGAGACACATAGCTTTCTGATAAATTATGCGAGGTCCTGCAAAATGCGAAATCCACGAAATCCTAGTCGTTTTGGCACTTTTGGGGCCTACTGAATTAAGCAAGTACAGGCTCCTGTGGGCCGCAGTATACCGTATTTGCACCACGTAAAGTAACCACGTAAAACATTTTAACCGAAATCATTAATTTTAAAAAATCAATATTCTACGAAGGTAGAAAGCGTGAAATCAAATAGCCATGGTCACCACTTACGAAACGACAAATGTGAACGTCCCTGGACACTTGTTTCGGCGGAGCTCCGGTATCTAAGATTAGACGCGTTTCTCTATCTTAATAGTTTTCATTTTACTCCCGTAACTATCAAGGGAATCTTTCAGCCTGCGTGAAAGAAGCAGATACAAGAGATGGGAGATCCCTGTGGCAAGCAGTGTAAGACATGACCACACTATCACTAAATTCAATCCCTCACAAAATCAATTATCAAACGCCTACAAAGAGTTTCGGGAAATGCAGGGACTACACATGTATAAGCTTAGGAAACGATACTGAGACCAAGTACAAACTCAGTGATAGTTATGATGATGGGACGGTACAAACACTTACGTAAAGATCAATGACGCCAACTAATGGTGTTTTAATTGGATTTTGTGATTAATTAGCACTGTATGATATAACTGTATTGTGCATTTAAGCAGAATTAGTTGAAGTAACATCAAAAAGCGCTATCGTACACGTAATGCTTTAATTGGAGATCGATTGATGTGAGATGATTACTGTCATATAAAACATTTGTATATATTTAATGACACGCCGACATATGACGAGAACGTTTTTCTCAAAAATAAAAAACGACCAAAATGATATTGATAAAAATTTCTAAAAACTCTTTTATCCTTTAAGATTTAAGAAGCGTGCCATATTGGCAAAAAATTAGTTAGTAAAAACGTACATATTAAGACCAAAGGCGCCAATATTACAGCGTCTCCTTACGTCGCGAGAGACACTGTAGCAGGGACAACCCACCAAAATAAATAGATAATAGACAACAAACGCATTGTTTATTTGCAGTAGTCAAAGACTAATCCTTTGGCATGCTAGACACTTTTTTTACTTTATTTTTACATTTAATTTAATGAAGCTTTTTTGGGGGGTGACACATCGTTAGTTTTTATTGGTTCTCAAGTTTGTATGATACGAGGGTATCTAAACTATAGGCCCCTATACATGTAGATAAATATCATCTGCACAGTGGGTGTTTCAAAGCCAAGCCAGTTATCAACAAACAAATCGCTCAGTCTTTCTTTTAATATTTCTAGGTTAGGTAATAATCATCCCCAAATCATTCTCTTCTTCACTCGTCTGGAACTTTTGCATAAATGAAATACGAACGCCGTAGAGGGAAATACAGAGGATATTAGTATGGCTCAAACACAGCAGCTGAGCATTCGACCCGATGTCCCTGTACTCCCCATGCTTAATAAAGTAAAGTAATGGTAATCTAATAAAGAGCACATCATGATATGAAAAATCCTAATGCCTCACTGTCTCTATTGGCCTCTGTAATCGAATAACCCGGAGATAGCATGGCTGCGTTGCCTGGCTCGACAAACACCCCTTTACGATATTGACAGATATTATGTACGTCTGGGAAAAAGGAATTTAGTCATTACTTAATAGAGATTGATGGATAAGGTAGAGTACGAGAGCCCTCAGCAGATAATACAGTATTGTTAGGAAATAGATGTATTGACGAACAAATGCAGTTTATTGACTCCCTTTGCTCTTAAAAATATCAAAACGTGACTGAAGCGTTTTGAATGACAGCACTCCGTCATAGTTGGACCTTTCTGCGATTGTTGTAATTTTTGACGCAATTTTTAATGTAATTTTTATTTTTCTTTCCTCCTAAGCTTCCTTTTTTATTTGAATCAACAAAACAGTTCCTCCAAATTGATGCAGAGTAGAATAACAAAGTAGAATCCAACACCTGTGGGTTGTTAGTAGCCACTTAACGATAGGGTAGAACCTAGGACAGGCGCAAAAGGTTCAACAGCTCGTGCTGGCAACAGAAACACGTCTTTAGAGCTTTTTACAAAAACTGCGATATTTGTTGAATGTTATCGGCGCTTAATGAGGAGTTGAGGAGAGAAACACATTGTGCTGACGTTCTCCATGGGTATACCAAGACCTATGTCCAGAATATGTGCCAGTTTTAAAGGACGCTCAAACTAACTTGGACCCCTTTGACGCCGTGGTGGAGTGCGGACGCTGACGACTTGCACCTTATTTATTAATAAGATCCCACAACTGTGACTACATAGCAAGGATGAAGATGAGTTTGATAGTGGTTCTTTTGATCGGCTTTCAGTTATCAGGTAGAATATTGTTTTAATATTTATACGAATATCAGTAGGAGCAGCTGCCAAATTATTTCTAATTGCTTACTGTTTACAGTGTCTCGACGTGGTGTCATTTGTATTAAGATTAATTATTTATTTCATCCACTAGTTTCGTAGAAAGTTAAAGGTAGCCAAGCTCTGTTGAATTAGAAAAAAGATGTAGTTAACCGTACTAAAATGTTTTAAAAAAAGTTTATTATACAGTTTTTCTCTAGTCAATTTTAGCCAGAAGTGAATACATGGTTATCCAAGTATCGGAAGCCAGAATTAAATGGATGATTATCCAAGCATTTCTTGTCTTTTCAACACTGTCGGTTGGGATACAATTATTTTTTCTTTTATTTTTATCTTTTCTCCCCCTCTCTCTCTCTCTCTCTCTCTCTCTCTCTCTCTCTGTTCCTTTTCTTTTTCTTTTTTTTCTGTATTTTTCATATATCTTAAAATGATATTGTGATTTTTCCAAAAGGTTGCAGCACATGATTTGGATATGAATGCCAGTTAAAGAGATGCCTGTGGAATATTGACACGAAATAAAACATAAGCAAATTTAATGACGTCGTCGAATATTTTTCAAAGGAATCACTCCGTCACTTAATCACCGTACGCGTAAAAGACGACCTTTTCTTGACCGAGCACGACCACCGAAACTTAAAATTTATACCTGTTTTTTTTCCTTTTTTCCGAACTAGTGAATTAGAACTATTGCGATCTTGAACATCATTTACTTGATGGGACTGAATTTCAGTGTTTATTTTCCGAGTCATTTCCATAAAATCAATACTTTCTAATTTGTCTAATTGAAATAAAAAAGCAACCATTGCATTACACGTGTTTTTCAACAACAGAGAAAGGTCCAACCTAATTCAAAATTCAGGTAATGAGATGAAAACTGAGCATGCAATGGTACATATTTTTCTCTGCATGTCACGAGCACTGCTCTTGTAGACTTATATTTACGCATCAAAACAGATGTCGTACAGGGAATGGAGAAGATGATTAGATCAGTCAAGTGCAAAACTGGTTTTCTCCCGTGAAACGAAATCGTCTCATGAAGCATTAAGTTCACACCAATACATTAAAACAAAAGGGTGAGCACAGCCAAAGACACTACAGTTATCATAATGAAAAAAAAACTAAACAAATAACCCTAACCTGCCAAGCTTGTCTCTTTAATTTCAGCTGGCGGGCTCATACCAACTACGGATGGCCGGTTCATTTTTAACGGTAACTCATGGGAATATAACCACCATTTTCCATATAAAGAAAACCAACTGCACGGCCGGCTATGGTTTAAAGATAACAAATGGTGGCAGGAAAAACCAGGTTCCACAGATGACAAGGGCCTTAAAGAGTTTCTATCCAAATTCCCCCCTACAGAACCTTCATCCCACCAATGCGGCGTTCAGAGTCTCCCCACGCCCGGATTCAGAGACAGTAGAAAGAGGATCATCGGTGGTAAACCTGCAGAGCCAGGGAACTGGCCTTGGGTGGTGAGTTAATATACCGCCTCTTTTCTAGATCTACTGATTTAACTAGGTAACGCAGAGTTGTCGGTATAGAGGTATGGGGGAGAGTCAGGGTGACTTCTCTTGAAGTCGGGGTGTTAGAATTGAACGAGTGTTACTGTGTTTTTGAGAACTTAGGGTAAATAAAACTCTACATAGTATGCGCTCCTCCGTTGTTTTGACTGTTACCAGAGGTGAGGTCTGTTGATTCAGGGTGCTTTATAAGGTGAATGGTGTTTTACGTGGTACGTTTTAAAATACTGAAAGCAAAAGAACAGGTAAGTTTACGTAACATGATGATAAAGGATATTTCCAAATAAAAACACTGGTTAGGAAAAAGAGATGAACCACAGTTATTCGAACAAAAATGTTGCTTGAAAAGACCATTTCGCACCATTATTTGAATATCATTATCCAAAATGCTACCACCGACACTTACGGGATGAATCATTATTCACTTGCATTATTTTGCCCAAATTGAGCGCATTAGAAAGTTCGACTCTTAAGGAAAAATGACTTAAAAGTGTCAAAAATACGCGCATTTGGTCACAACGCGTAATGAAATGATGGGGGTAATGGAATTTTTCGCCCACCGCAATTTCTAAAATAACGATCTATCTATTCTAAGGGGAATAGGGAATAATTCTCTTTGCAATATATAAGTTCCTTTCCTCTGCCTAAAATCGATCTTGTACCCTTTTAATTGCTTAGAGAATACGTGGGTCAGATGATGCGCTTTCTGCTGGAAGTGCCACAGCAATCATTTCAAGTTTATGGAATTTTGATAAGATACAAAGTTGCAATATACGCTTGCAAATTTCGGTTATTGGTGTTAAATATTTCATCTTTATTTGAGTAAATCTGTGTATATTGCTTTCTGGCAAATCTACAAATCGATATACAGTATGTGCAATTTTGTAAATCGCAGTTCACTTTTAAGACTGAAATGGCTCCAAAGTGCCAATTACATATACACCTTTTTCATTTATTTGTCAATGCCAATGAAATGTACATCTTTTTCACAGTCGAATGTTCTATCATATATTGTAGGCACAAATAGCTTATGGTCGCCCCCCTATACTGGGTCATTTGTGTGGAGGAGTACTTATTGCCCCACAGTTTATGCTCACTGCGGCTCACTGTGCTACGTTTTTCGGGTAAGTTACATGTATCGTGTATTCCATGTGTGCCACGTCCTTTCTCTATTCTTTTTACATTAAAGAACATCATTCATATTTCTCTGTGAACACATCTTTTTTCATATTATTGTATTAATACATAGTTAATGGCTTGAATAAAGATGATTGATGAAAATACCACGAGTGTTAACTGAGAAATTATTTGATATTTTTATCGTTATCATCACTCTTTCTTTCTATATCCCCTCTCTCTCTGATTTTGTTTTGTTGTGTGGCGGCATCTAACACTCTTAGCTGCATGTATTTTAAATAAATCTTTTTTTTTTTGCTCATTAGATATTTGTACATGTAGTTATCTAAATATTATGTTATCGACCTAATTGATTCTCCTTTAATTGCATATGTATATTAATCGAGGTACAAGTAGGGCCTACATGTATATCCTGTTATGATCATCAGTAATTTACGGTTGATCTCTCTCTCTCTCCCTCCCTCTCTCTCTCTCTCTCTCTCGCGGGCGCGCGCGCTCACCACTAGCAAATGGTGTTTAAAATGTGTTTTCATTATACAAAGCCTATCATTATTAATTTAGTGAAAGACTAGACCAGTGGCAGATCACGCTTGGAGAGTCAGACCTGCTACTGGAGGAGGGTTCTGAGCAAGTTTATACTGTAGCTACGTGGGAAAACCATCCAGATTTTGATCCAGCAACTCTGAACAATGATGTGACGTTGGTGAAACTTGACCGACCTGTGGCTGGGAGTAAATACGTCAGCCCTATCTGTTTGCCTACCTTCCGAGAAGATGGCGGAACCAAATGCATTGTCGCTGGTTGGGGCTTTTCTAAACGTATGTACAGGGTAAATCTCACGACGGGTGTTGCTGACGAAAATTAAAAAAAAAAACATAAAAAGAGAAATAAAATATAGTATACAGATACCACTGCCTGATTATAATTATTATAATCACACTTTGTTTATTGATAAAGTGATTCCAGAAAGTGTTAGTTGTCGTCGATGTATATGTATATGTATATGTACTTCAGCCTTCTGAGCCAACTGTTTAATAAGGGATCTGTTTGCTCTGTCCTGCTTTAGCAACCTTTTCGTTCAGACTCGAACAGTTAATTCTATTATTTACGTTTTGTTCTTATTTTTCATCGGAATAAAACCCTTGCAGCAGTGTCACTTTGCTTTCAGGTCGACGTATCGAAAAATCGACAAAAATTTGAAACTACAATCATAAATCTGTTGTCTTTTAAATCATCGGTAATATCATAGTTTCATTGTGGGNTACATGTATACTGTGTATGATTTATTTGGGCATTTCATTAATGATTCTGCCTGATAACTGTCTTGTATAGGCCTACTTGATAGAAACCATTACTGTATGGTTGACAAACATACACAAAGTTTGCAGGCAAAAATCGGCTGTATATATATAGAAGTTACTTACATCTTGGACATAATAACGAATTTGTGTCGTTTTTATATCCAAGTAGTTTACATTGATGAAGTTACGTGCGTACATTGCGGAATGGAGTAAATGATAGTAAACGATAGTAAAGACGTGTAGACGCGAACGTACATGTAGGCCTATGACTTGTTTGAACACCTAATAAATATATAAATAAATAAATAAATATCAGGTTGTAATTAAGTCATCTCACTGAGTGGGTCAGAACTCGCATCCAGACTATCTCTCGAAAGCCTCATACCTGTATCTCAAGTTTATATCGGCATTTTAGCCGATTAATTACGATGTCGGATAGATGGATCTAGCGGTACCTGGATCTAAAGATACGTGGGTTTATAGGAAACTGTTGGTGGATCTATCGGAACGTAAATTTAACGAGACGTAAATCTATTGAGACGTGTATGTATAGAGACGTATCTATCGGGACGAATATTTTATTGGGACGTTTATCTATATGGCGGACCCCATTGTTGAATTACCACATGTAAATAATAATTTTACCGAAATTTTAACCTACATAGCTTTAACTGTTGCAGGAATGTCAATATTGTTATCGTTAGCAGTAGGTTACAAGAAGAAAGTTTTATCAACAACTTTACTGGCAATTCAAAAGGTCAAAGCAGCTCCAACTTTTGCTTATACCATCACCACAACACCAATGCCAACATCAACTTGGTTTGAATGGTTGAACATGAAAATGTGTCAATTATAACATCATGCGTTGTTATTATTTTATTTATTGCCATCTTGATTGGGGTATGTTCAATGAATTGTCTTGCTATCGAATTGGTTACAGAAGAGCGGTTCATTATTTTGCCCATCAAAACATTATCATATTGTCCAAACAATTACAATGTAACCTATGAAACCGTATTGACAAGTGTTTATCTCACCAAGGGTGTTTTTCTGACTATTCATTTTGAATGGGGAGATGTAGAAATTATCAAACAGGTCAATCAAAAGGCTCTTTACTTGCCAGTTAAGGTTCAAATAAATTGCTGGAGGTATTCGAAATAAATGAAAGTACTCCAAGAGAATTTTGATGCCAGAATCATTTTTCTGAATGTTCAATTTCTGGTTTATCCTTGAATAAATGTATATTTCTTTTCATATAAAGGGAGGAGAGAAATTAGCATTGTGCCAGTATTAAATTGTTTAAATGTAAATATTAAACAAAAGGAGGATGGTTTACTCAAATGCTTGCTTTTTCTACACTTGTTTTGTTGTGCCTAGCTTTTGTTTGTAATAAACATATATTGCATTTAGTAAGATTCTTGCCATATTATTTGTTTAAATTATGTCAAGGAATTATACAGATTTATTTATTTATTTATTTTTTTACAACTTTTTATAAGTTTGTTTGTTACACTATTAAACAATGTGTTCTAGTGACAAATAACGACGGCCTGGAGATTTCAAACGTTTATTCACCGACTCTATTTTCATACAACTTCACAAATATTTATACTCTCTTTCTCCGCACTGATCATGCATTGACTTGTTTTCTTTCCATTGTCTTTGCATGATTACAAAGGGTTTTCCATTCTCATGTTGCAAATCACCATTCAACATTTCCTTATTAGGTAATTTCTAAGAGACTTGTTTTCAATTAAAAATATCTAAAATATTATTTGTATTACTCATGCTTGGACCTTATCCAAAACTCAGCTATCGTGTGATAAACAGTTGATCAAAAGTAAAATATGTTATGAAATTAACCAATCACATAAACTGTTATTGACTTTAACCTTTTCCATCTTTTTTCTGACACTGAAAACATGTTCTACACTTGTTGACTCTTGATGAAAATTAAGTTACACTCAATAACTCCCTATCCTTTTACACATTTGATTCCATTTTAATTATTATCTGCAATTAGTGAAAGTGTAAGTCATTTTCTTTACACCAAATGTTTACAACTGTAATTAATTAAGCAAGCTTTTGAGTAAAATGGTTTTAACTTTTATAATATAGAATTTTATGGGTAATATAGATTGTTAAATTTTATTTGCAAGAGTTTTTGAGGCTCAAAACTTATTTGAACAGGAGATCAATTATGATAAGATTTATTTGGGTTCAAAGCTGAGTTACTGTGGATCTGAAGTATTTTATTCACACGTACTTGAATGAAGTCAAAAGCAAAAGATGTGTTGGCATGCATTAGGTAGGCCTATGTGTGAGAGTTATCTTCCAGAGTCTCTCAGCAGAAAGTAAAAAAGTTACACATGAAATAATGTTATTTAACTAGCTACGTAAGTGTTGTAAATATGTGATTAAAACTGAATAAAGAAATCTTTTTGATCTTAGAACTGAGATGGCAGCTTTGTTGTTAGCCTACTTAATTGACACTGGTATCGCTCTCTGATAGCACATTACTCCAAACTTCAAAATTGCAATATGTTATATATTCCCTTCCCTGCAGGCAAACGACATTGATTCTACGTTGATTCAACGTTGATCCACCAAAATTAACGTTGATTCAACGGTGAACCAATGTCGTTTGTCTGCTGGGTTATGTCTCCAAGACATAGGCCTACATGTAGGCCCATGTTACTATTGAACTTGAATAGGAAGTCATAAACTGGATCTCTAACTGTGACCTTGAAATTGACCTTTGAACTTCTTTTCACCATGAACTGAACTTCGCAACATTTAAGTCCCTTATTTCTCCAAAACTGGCAGAGATAAGTTGCGTAATCTTACTGTGACCTTGAAATGACCTTTAACCTACTTTTTGCCATGTACCGCACTTCACAAATTTGGATTTAAATTTTTACTTTTCTGTACGATTTTGTTTGAAATGGTAGGCCTACTTTTCAACAAAAATACTGAGAACTCTTGTTTACTGCATTTTGTAGAGCTTGTCAAGCACAGCACTGGAGGTGGTGTCCCCTTTTTATGTACAGACACAGATGTGTCTGTACATATAGCCATCACCTTCGTCTGTCGTCGCCGTCGTCGCCGTGCACTTTTACCGATAACACGATAAGTGGAAATCTGTTTTTTTTTCTTTTGGCTTGAAACTTACAGAATTGATGAATATTCATAATACGCAGGTCAAGTTCGAAAATCAGCATGATCGAGTGATTTTTAGGGAATTAAGTTATGCTGTTTTTTTTTTTTTTTTTTCACTTTTTTCAGCATATATGCAGCACCGATAACACGATAAGTGGAAAACCATTTTACTTTTTGGCTTGAAACTTACAAAACTGATGAATATTCATAATACGCAGGTCAAGTTTGAAAATCAGAATGATCGGGCCATTTATATGGAAGTTATGCTGTTCTTTCACTTTTATCAGCATATATGCAGCACCGATAACATGATAAGTGGAAAACCGTTTTACCTTTTGGCTTGAAATTTACAGAACTGAAGAACATTCATAATACACAGGTCAAGTTTGAAAATCAGCATGATTGGGCAATTTTTATGGAAGTTATCCTGTTTTTTGTTTGTTTTCTTTTTTTTTTCAATTTTTTCAGCATTTTTATAACACCGATAACATGATAAGTGTAAAAATGTTTTTCCTTTTGGATTCATAATACACAGGTCAAGTTTGAAAATTGGGTTGATTGGACTATTTTTACAAAAGTAATACTGTTTTTTTTTTTCCTTTATTCAGCATACATGCAACACTGATAATGCATTTTAAGGAAAACCAATCAGCCGTTTGTCTTGCAACTCACAGGAGTGATCAGTCTGACCAGTATACAGATCAAGTTTGAAAATAAGCTTGATCAGTTAAGTTTTGATGAAGTTATTAGCCTTTTTGTATATATAAGTGGTTTTTCTTCAGATTTAATTCTTAGGCATGTTAACAGTCTCATTAGGGAACTAATTAGATATGTAAAAGTTGTTTTGACATTTTCTGCTTCTTAACAATATTGTTAGTTGATTATATAAAAATGACGGTAAACCTATTATCGTGTATTGTGTAATAAAGTATCAAAAATGGAAAGGAACTCATCATTGCAGTTTGTCAGATTCAATCATTCAATTCATTCACCATGTTCAGAATCTCCAAATGGAGCAAATTGGACATTTAAAATTGTTCTATTGATATTTTTTCTGATATTTTTATATGTCAACAATTTTCCTAGTTGATCATTTAAAAATGACAGTAAATTGATTATTTTGTTTTATGTAAAAAAGGTGTTGAAAATGGAAAGAAAATCATTTCAGTGCAGTTATCTCTTGTTTATATTTTGGCATATTGAAAGTGTGACTTTGAACTTCCATGGCCTTGGAGACCTTTCCATATCACATTTTCTGAATATCCATGATACTTTTATTTTTTTATAAAAAATGGATTGTCATTTTGCTGTGAAGTATTATGTTATATTGCATGAAAGTTGAAGAAAACCCTATTTTGGACACTGCTGCCAGGATAGTGATTAAGGAAAAACCATGTTACTTATGATAATCAACCTTACTGAAAAGTTTCATAAGACTTAAGTGCTTGTGTTGGAAAACCAGTGTGATTGTTTTCTGTTTTGGAAGCAATACAGTTCTATAGAGTGCTATATGGTGCAATAAATGTATATGGATAGCAGGCAGTATGTTAATTCAGGGTTATAAAGTAATTTGCTTAATTAATTTTCAAGTGGCCATTAACCCAGTGGGCAAATCAACATTGAATCAATGTTGAATCAATGTTGACGGTCAACGTTGAAACTATGTTGATATGATGTTGAGTGTTTCTTTGTAACATTTTCTGTATTTTTTAACAAGAATGATTCTTAGGATTGACATACAGCCCAAATTAGAAGAACAGCTCTATTAAATTATATATATATATATATATATATATATATATATATATATATATATATATATATATATATATATATTAGTTTATAGCGGCAATACGCTGGGTTTTCTTGACTTATCAACTCATTTTTTATCTCCTCATAAGATTGAACTTTTTACTTTCTACACTCAATTAGAGCTATACCTCACAAAGCTTTCGGTCACTCCGTGATATTCTTCAGTGTGAGTTCCTACGAGACTGAGCACTATTCCCAAATGTCTCAGAGTGAATTCAGAGCAGATGATCCGAGGACTAACTGATCTGCAGACTAAATATGGCCGATCTCACTAAAAAGCAAGCTGCCCTAATCCCCTGATGGTCTCCCTGCCCTCACACACACCATATTAAAAGGATTAAATCTCAGCTCAAAGTCTTAATTGCCAGGCCCCTGCAGCAATAGGCAGGGGTCTAGCAGGAATACTGTAAGGCTCTATTCCCATAGATTTTAGATCGATCTATCCCCGCGGGGAG
>NW_019776143.1:47779-60779 GCF_001039355.2 Lingula anatina | reverse complement strand
AAAAAAAAAATACTATGCTTTAAAAGGAGATTTTATAATCACTATCAACTTGATATGGTTCTGTGGTACCGATATGGCATCTGCAAATTGGAGTGATTGTCTCATCTAACACATTTGTAGCTCTGTCACATCCAAACACACTCATATGCCACCACACTACCATGTACACCTAACACAATCTCACTCATTACCTACCACACTCATTGCTTCACATCTGCTACAACAGCAGTTATGTTATACATATGACTTATTTTCCCTTACAGTTAAATTGTAACAACTACTACTTTACAAATCTAAATCACAAATTTTAGATGAAAAGAGATAAACTAACCCTGTGGTGCAGCCTCGGCTGTCCTTGCTGCCACAGTAGAGCTGCTAGTACAAGCCTCCTGGGTGCACACCTTAAGGTAGAACTCATACTCTGTGTAAGGCAGCAGCCCTGGAAATAGGTCATGTACATGGGACAACGATCAAGTTCAAGGTCATATTTCAATTAACAATTCCTTACTCAACTGCTTTTCAAGCAGATAGTTGTTTTTACTTTATTTAATTAAAATAAAATAGTTAAATAGAGTTTGAAGTGAGATATAGATCAAGTTTTCAATCAGACCTAACAACCTTCATTAATTATTTTTATAGAACTGTGGTGGATAAAATTTGATTTTTTTTTCTACTGCCATGATCATCACACAGAAAAACTTCCTAATTAGTCACTCTAGTTTCTGTTATCACAAACACCGGTTTCTTTAAAATAAGAATCTTGTTGGACCAACCTTTTACTGTGTGTTCCAGCTCCCCACTGCTGACAGTGTGAATATTGCCTGCTCCTTCTTGCCATATCTGGTAGCTGGTTATAATACCATTAGGTTTACCAGGGGGAGTCCAGGCCAGGTGGATAGCCGAGGAGTTGAGAACAGTAACTGTAGGGGGCAGCACCTGCTCTGGAGCTGCCTGCAGTGTTGCCACTGTGACCTGATAGGGTTTTCAAATTTTGGAGAATTTGATATTATGAGATGAGTATGAGAATTGCTATAATATGGGTAAATCTAAAACAACTATGTCTTGTATCACTACCATTTATTTTTTACTGGTACTTCTTGCAATTAGTTACAAGCTTGGTTTGACTATTACCTTAGCTGACATTTGGATTTTAATTTGAATTTTAGTTCAAGGTGAATATGTAAGTATGAAAACCTTTTTTTGTCATCGAATTGATATTTTCTACCCAAACATACATTTGAGATTTAATATAACTATATGACTTCTGATTTTTATATTACATAGTGAAACTGTTCACTAAGCCAAATACCATTTGAAAATATCTGATACACTTACAGGTTCACTGTTGGTACATCCCGCCAGAGAGCATGCTCTCATCAGATAAGTATATGTCTGGTATGGTTTGATGTTGTTGTTGTCCATGTACTGCATACCAAGACCCCTGTAGATCTCTACACCACTTCTCAACAGAATATAGGCAGTGATGGCACCTGGATAGACAAGTTATTCTTTTTCATTGAATCTTAACTAGGAATAGAAAGTAAGGTAAACAAGGATGTTTACTTAGTGAATATAATACCTTAAGCTACTGACACAGAAAACCTTTAAAGTATAAATCCTATGCAATATATCTCGCTCCCTAATTATCCAGATTACAGGGGCAGCGGAGGTGGGGGTGGGGGTGGGGGGGTCATGGGTTTTAAAGATAGAAGAGGTCTGCACTGAATCAGTTTTTTTTTAAAGGAAAATTAGATTCCTGGATACCTTAAACTTATCCTTATAACTCACCATTAGGTTTCCCTGGTTCCTTCCAGCTCAGATAGATGGTGTCTAACTGGGATGGGACTATCTTGTATGTTGGTGGAGCCACCTGTTCAGGTTTTGCCTGCATGGTGGTGGCTGAGGCGTAGTCACTTGCCTGGCTACCAGCACGGTTCACAACCACAACAGAATACTCATAGGTTATATACGGGTACAGGCCAGCATCTGGAAAAAGAAGCCAAAGAATCTTTAATTAATATATAGAGATTATTGCAATAGATCTTGTTTCTCCCTTCCTGCTCTAAATGTTATCTACTATTTTATCTTCTATCAATGATTTAACCTTAATGCCTGAAGTTAAAAAACGCATGTAAAGTACATGAACATGGATATATTTGTGATACCTTCAATACAACCCCTTTAACTAGCCTAAGAACTATTTAATCCATACCAGTATAACTGAGTCCTAGTCCCGAGTATATCCTATGGGGTCCATCCTCACATGTGGTGGGTTGTAGTGTGGGTGGGGAGGTGGGTGTGGTGGGTGCCAAGGGTCCACTGACAGACCCACATATACTGGTGCTGCTGTTGAACTGACAGCTATCACAGAAGGCACTCAGGCTTTGTGTGGATTGGCAAACAGTACTGGAACCACAGCCTGGATATAGAAGGTCAAATTATATTAAAATATTGACTGAAATTCACTGAAACATGTTTATGTATAATGAAAGTGCTGCCCAATTTTTTAGTCTGGACAAAAATTTACCTATTATAGCAAAAATAATATTTGTAAAAGGATATGAATGCTGAATCAAATAAGTCATAATAATGATAATACAGATATATGAATTTAAATGTAAGCCATACACTCTAAACCAAATTAACAAAGGAATATACCCTTTCTTCATCTTCATACATTTTGAATATCAATTCAAGTTAGAAAAATAAATCTCAACTTTTAAACTTACTTTCGTGAGCTGCAGTTAAAATATTTTTCTTTAAGCATCTGATAAAATTTGACAGAAAATGAATATTTACCAGATTCCATGCTGGAGCGGTCAGCACACACTTGACTGATGGGATTGAAGCCCACATTGTTGCAGCAACTGAGTCCTGAGGAGATTCTCTCTGTACCACAGCATTTCTCATTGGAATTAGTCTTCTCTGTAGCACTGTCATATGTGTGAGACTGAAAGAAAGAGAGCCAATTTTCAGAATGCCATGTACTACTGCACATGATGAAAAAAATATCGCCAATGCAGTCTTGTTAAGTGCTGGTATAAGAAATATCATTTTCAGTGTAAATCATTCAGCAATTTAAAAAAGTTTCTCCCAGTTATCATCTAGATTAGGTCTTTGAATCCCTCTAAAAAGGAATAATCCAAGGTTTGTATGAAAGTCATGAAATCTTTCACTTTCAAATTTCCTCAGTGTTGTCCTGTGACAAACAAGCACTTTCATTTAACGCTTTCATTTCAAGCTGACTGTTACCTTTAATTTCCCTTAATTTCTACATAAACCACATGCTATTTACCTTAGCTTTTCCTTCCTCATCCACACAGCAAGCAGTGGTAGCAGTTGGGACATACTCTGTACCACAGCAGGTGTTCTGTACATTGGTTGTGTATGCTATCCCCTCCTCACTACCACCACAACATGTGACATCACTCTCTATCAACTGTCTGCCACAGCACTGTTTACCATACTTGTCATACAGGGTACCTGACACAATATACACAGGAATGTTACTGGCAATCTATTCATTGGTGTGTTTGTCTTTTGAAAATTAAAGTGATTTTCCCCATAATCTATAAATTTCACCTATTCAATGAGGGGTCTAACTTGGCATATTTGTCCACCCATCTGTCTTATGAAAATTTAAGTTCATCATTTATAGGTTTCATCTTTCAGAAGAAAAGGTTTCTAAGGTGTGTTTGTGGAAGAGAACAGAAGGCTAAATTTTTTAATGTGCACACTTTCTGGATATGTTTTAAGCATTGTAAACAAACTGTGAACAGTCATGTAAGATTCTCACCAGTACAACACAGCTGAGCCCCACTGGAGTCATAAGGTATAGAGCCACAGCACTGATCACCAAAACCAACGTCCACTCGGTCCTCGGTGGGGTCTGGACAGCAGATCTGGTCAGGACGGACTTCTACATATCTGAAGAGCAGAATATAAAATTGTTCAACATGCAATGTCTATATTCATATCATGTTTACTGATATCATTTTGTTGCAACAGAAATCTATATAAAACATTGTAAGTGCCAAAAATTAAAATGTATGATCTAGATGATAAATGTATATGTATATAGATGTATAATCTACAATTTATATATAGAAATGCAAGAATTAATAATATAGGATAATTGAATTAACAGTTTTTTCTTTCTTTCAATGAGTTAGATGTTCTTCTTTAACACTGAATCCTGAATGAATCCTTACCGTCCTCCACAGCATTGGAAATGGTCCTGTCTTGGATAGAACTTCCCAGCGCAGCAGACGTCATCTGCACTTTGTCTTCCAGGAATGTAGTCTGTACCACAGCACTCGTATCCAAGGCGATTATCATGGAGGACACCACCACAACAAGTCTGAAATATAAACAACATGCTGATGTATTTTACAATCATGTAAGTGATATAAAGTAAATATCTTTGTGTAACTGTAACAGTTGCAATTGTGCTGCAGTTGCAAGACTCTGGTACATGTACAAGTTTTCTTCATAACTATCCAGGAGAACAAGGTTTTAAGTCTATATAATATCAGATTCTATGACCTTGACAATAGATATAAGATGCAATAGGTACAAAATGTATTTCAGTAATGCTTATACATCATATATTGAACAGATTTCCAATGTAAAAGGAAAACGGGATGTTTCTTGGTACTGAAAGCGAGAAACATTACAGATATAGAACTAATAATGATGAAACAGAAAAAAGGTCCAGGTCAAAATCACTGATTGCACAAAATGTTCAAATTCAGCTGTGCCATACCTTGGGTCCAGAGAAGCACTGGCTGCCACACACCCCCTCCAGTATTCCACACTCAATATAAGAACACTTCTCACTGCTAGGAACTGCTGTGGTCATTGGTCTGGAAATGAAAATATTGATATTTGTTTTGCTTGTCTCTATGTCACCAAATACACTAATTAAATTATACATACAATAAAACTGTAGAAATCAAAATGTACCCCCACTGACATATTTTTCATGTATGTTTTCTTTGGAAAATAACAAACATCAATGCATTTTATTAAAATCTCATTACATAAAATTGAGCTTATCGACAATTTACTATGAATAGAATGTCACCTTTTTTTTCATTTGTTGTTAAAGAACTATTTTAATCTAAAGAACACTAGCATAATTAGACTTTTTTTGGCTTCATCATCAATATACCATTCATATTATACATCTCAGCATACTTACTGCTGAATCAAATCACATGGCAGCATGGCTTTCCTCATAATTTCATAACGTACAATGATCCCGTTGGGGCGACTTGGTGCTGTCCAGTTGATGCCAATGGAGTAGGAGTCTATCACATCAAGTGTAGGTGGCAGCACGTCCTGGGCTATGGCCTCTGCTGTTGTTCCTTGAGTTGTGTCACTCATCAGACAGTCAAATACTGTGCATACTTGAATCTGCAAAAATACATTATGCCAGGAAAAAGTCAAGCTGGCTGTGGTATGTGGTACTTGTTAAGTCTCAAACGATATTTCATAAAGAGACTTCGAAACAGGTTTTTTTATAACCTATTTGCAACATATTTCCCTACCAACCAACAAGTCGGCTGAGATTTTTTTTTGTAAGGAACAGAATTAGTTTTAATAAAGTGTTTTCATGATGACGGATACCATGAAAGACCACCAAGACACCAAAATCATATCTATAACACTTTTTTTATTTTATAAGCAACTATAACCACAAAGCATGATTAAAACAGTGAAGACATACCTTTATATCATATATGGTGTAAGGCTGAAGATTCTGGAGTACATAAGATCCAGCAGTGGTCATTGCTGGGTCCACTCTCTGTCCATTGATATAGATATAATATCCTGTTATCTGACCATTGGGTTTGGCTGGAGCTGTCCAGGTCACTCTCAATGCAGTGTCACTGACCACATAGAGCTGTGGAGGAGGGAGCCCTTCTGGAGCTGAAGTATTTTCATATGTTTATATTATATGGTATCTCTGCACAATGTTTTAAATATAAGCCAAAATGCCTTAAGTATTTTACTAACTTGGTACAAGGCAATATTTATCTACGTATCCGCTTTTATACCAAGTATACCTTTTCAACCAATGAAAAGACAGTGACAATGGACAGACAAATAAATTTCAAACGAGTACATTGTATGGCATTAATTGTAAATGAGAACTATGAAGTAATGCCGATCATCCATCAAATATTACAAAGGTCTTTTTACTAGGTCAAGACCCTGCACTCGTGTGTTTTCAATCCCAATCCACTCACCTCCATCTAATGTGGTAGCATACACAGGTCTGCTGTCTATGCTTGCCCCTCCATTGATGTACAACCTCAGCAAGAACTGGTACCTTGTGTTGGGACTGAGGCTGTCTATCACCGTCTGCTGGGTGTCTGAGTCATAAGTCTTGGTTGTGTTTAGAGCAGGGCTGCTGATGATGACCTCATATCTGTCTACAAAGCCTTGGAGGGTCACCTCATCTGAAATGAAAGGTCATTATCTATCATGTAAAACTCTGCTGTAAGTAGGCAAATTTCATCTTCACCCATAACATCCTCAGAAACGTTTCCCTTTTCCAAAGAAAATTCACACAAAATCTTGCAACTTTCTAAAATGACTTCAATACACACTCACACACAAAAGGGACTTTACAACAGGCCTGAAAACTCCCACTCTATAACTACCTACCTGGTGTGCTCCAAGATAGTCCAACCTGGACATGGCTGACAGGGACCGCAGTGAGGTTAGCAGGTGCCTGTGGGACTCCCCCAGAAGTTGTCACCTCCTCAGAATTGTCACTGATCATAGGACCAAAGTCATTGTACACTGTGACCCTGTACACATAGGTGGTGAACACTGTCAGACCGCGGTCATCAAAGTTGGTATTGCTGCCCGTGTAGATACTGTTCCAGACGTTAAAACCTATTGCTTGATCTGTGAAATTAGATGTTAATGAATATACTTTACTTCTGTATAACGATGAATATTTCATTTTCTAGCCTCAATTTTTCAAGTGTTGGTAAAGTTTCTCCTCAAATTAACATGTTCATAGATTGTTTCTCAGTTTTTATAAAATATCCACTGAATATTATTTCTATAATAATATATAATTCAACTCATGACCATAAAGTTCAATTTTAACATTTAAGGTTATGTTTATGCTGTCCTTGAAATATGCTTTAAATTTCAACAAAAGTATCCACTTAATTAAACATTCAATGCAAAACAAAATAAAATCATAGCCGCATTGTATAAAATTTTGAAATAAAAAAAAAACAACTAAAAATATGAAACTCACCATCCAAAGGCTGCCTCAGTTTTAACCTGGCCAGTTCATATCTTATGTTAGGTCCATTGGGATTGGGTGGAGCCTGCCATGTGACTGAGATCAGTGTTTGTGAAATAGGTAGAGCCACTGGTGGCTGTTGGCCTGCAGGGTATGTAGCTTCTGTTCTGATAACACGAGGCTGACTTTCACTGCAGCCACCATCTGAAAAATTTATTACACATGTAAATGGTCAATTAAAGTCCATGCATGATTTTAGTAAATTGAACATAACACTTCCCTCAGTGTATAGTTCTTCATTAGAAAAACATTTATTAAAAGACAGCAATTAATGAAACATGATATTTTTACAACATCCTTAAAAAGCAACAAAATAACACCAATTTATCTAATGTCACGTGTAGATAAAATTTGAAATAATAGAAACAAGCAGCAAATATATAAATACCTATATAATAGGCAAATATATAAAAATATGCCAATATCACAAAAATATCAAAACTGATCAATATTCAATCTGCAATGTTCCTACCTGTACAAGCAGTCACTGTGACAGTATACTCAGTGTAAGGCAACAGGTCATCCACCTCCAGAGACAATATACTGGTATTCCTCAGCTCTATTCTTGGAATGGGAAACTTGATGATGTAATATTCCAGGATTCCATTGGGATTTGTAGGTGCTTTCCAGTTCACACGTACAGATGTTGGACCCAATATGTCAACTACTGGAGGATTCAGAGGACTAGGTCCTGAAATTATAACAAAGTTGTGAGTTGGGGTTGTTTATAAAATCAGCTGTTGAAATTCTCCGAAATTAAAACAATCCAATAGCACTAAAACAGTTCCTACATAACATTTTGAAAACTGCTTCCCTTCAAACATCATTTCCTTTTTTCTTTGGCCTCAAATTTCCATGATTTAGCAATATTTAAAAAAAGACATCCTTATTCTCAGAATTGAATGACCTATAGCATTCAATCCACAGTTCTTACTTGAAGAGCGTGTGGTCACCACTGCCCATGGTCCATACCCAGTACCCACAACAGTGGATGCTAATATGCGATACTCATACTCTGTATAAGGTGTCAGCACTGCAGCCTGGTCAACATATCTCCTGGGATTAGCGGTGCCAATGAGGGCCACCAGTGTGATGGCACTGGTGTTCCTAAGGCGGCGCTCTATGGTGTAACCTGTCAGGTCACCATTAGGGAAGGTAGGGGGACCCCAGGAGATGAGGACGGAGGTGGGGGTCTCAGAGATCAGGGTGGGTGCAGGGACACCCTCAGGTGCTAGAAAAGAAAGTGAAAGTAAATTATGATGTTAACTTGTGACTGAGAAAAGAATCAGATTCAATGCTTGCCATGTTTTTTTTTTTCAAATTTCCCTAAATGCCCATTAGTGTCTTACTGAAAAAAACAGAAATGTATCACATCTGATGCTCAAGCTAATAACTCCTACCAATAATCTTAAAACAGTGTACATATGTCCAGAATATCTGTAGACTAAAGCCAGAAACAGTTCTATTCACAAATTTAGTTCTCACAAAAAGCTGTGACACCAACACACTATAATATCTCAAGGCTGTACCTGCAATAAGTGTCCTGACAGACTGAGACTCTGGACTCATGGTACACCCAGCCACAGTGCAGGCCTCCACTTTGTACACATAATCTGTGTATGGAATCAAACCAGTGGCCACAATCTGGGTAACATTCCCAGGAACAGATTGTCGGAACTGGTCATTCTGGTATATTCTGTACTGTGTGATGATGCCATTCCTCTGCAGCGGGTGTTCCCAAGTGACATCAATGGAGCGTGACTTGACATTGGTTGTCATTGGCGGGTCTATAGCGCCAGGTTCTAGATAAAGACAGTAAAGGCATGCAACAGAGCACTGTTTTCTAATGTTTATCCGGCATATCATTTTTTAATATAATATTTTATTAACTTTTATTATTAATCTTTTTTGTCATTGTTTAGAGATACAGATAACACACTGAAAAATGAGGTGATCCAGGCCCTTAATATATTTTTTTCAGGCTACAGAAAAGGACCATGCAGTATTGTTCATAAAGACCATGCAGTATTGTTCATAAAGATTCTGACAACAGTTATTATATAAAACATCCCACTGATATCATAAGACTTACTGTCCTGTCTGGTAAAAAGTGAGACCCATTCTGTCTGTGTGGAGCCCACAGTGTTACTGGCCACCAGGCGGAACTCATAGCGAGTGTATGGAGTCAGAGTAGTCTTCAGATAGGTAGTGGCAGTGGTAGGCTGCGCAAAAAGGCTGGAAAAAAAGAAAGAAATTCATGATGTCATAACAAAGACTGGCAATGCTGAAAACTCTTGTTAAAGTGGCACTTTAAAAAATATATATTTATCGAGAAGAATGAATAACTGCATAATATTACTAGATTAAAAAGCTGCCAACAACTGCAAATAGAGTGAATAATATAAAAATTGGTGAATTGAAATGTATAACAATCAGTTTGCTGTGGGAGGCAAAATGGTCTGTTTTCCTTACTCTTGAACTAATGCTCCAGTTGTGGTCTCTCTAAACTGTAGTTGAAACACTGGTTGTGTATCTGTATTAGCTCTTCCCACTGGCCGCCAGGTGGCTCTGATAGACGTGGAGCTTGGTGATGTGAGTGTAGGGGGTGCCACTCCATCAGGTGCTGCATAAAACATGGATTTAGTCAACATGATCAAATGTATTTCAAAATCTTCCTGTAGAGTGATAATGCAATTCAGAATGTAAAGCACAAATTCTAGCATAAGTAATGGAAAAACAAATAAGTCAGTCCATCTATTAAAACTTACAATGTTGAAGACAATGTCAATTTTGTGACAAAAGTCACACGTAAAATAGGCTGTAATGCTTTGTAAAGCAGCAAAGTTTAATCAGGAAATAATATTGTCTAGCAACTTGAGATTAGACATATGTTTGATCTGACAATTCAACATGCCATCATGTTAGAGACAATTTACTTACATCCCTGTGGCATATTGGCCACCATCTCATTACTGAGAATGGAGCCCTTGGTGTTAGCAGCTCTGACTGTCACCCTGTACTGGGAATATGGCACTAGGCTGTCAATAGTTACCCATGTATCAGACTCCCCACTGGTGTACAGACCACGGTTCTCAGTGACCAGGTTGTAATTCCAGTTTTCTGAAATGAGAAGTTGAATTCTGTAACTGCCTGCAATATTTTTATTTTTCATTTTTATTTGAGTTTGTCCTTTGTTTACTTATTATTCATGTGAAGCACATTTTCCCTTCTTTCTCTTTTGCCCTTCTTTGTTTTCTCTCTCTCTCTCTACTAATTATAAAGTTACAAGCCACTGAACTTACGTAACTGCACCGTCACATGCCTGTACCACACCCTGCACTGAACAGTTTTCATTTCACAGCATATATAAGGCCTTCTTTCTTTTTCATTTTACACACTTCACTTTCGTGCTTGGAACAGGACAGAGAAATCTAACGACACAGTATATTAGCTCACATAGTCAGAGGAAAAGGTAAACTATTTCAACGTTAATGTAAATTTATTTTCTTTCAGTTTTATGTTTGAATTTGAAATAAAACAACTCAATCAGTATTGGAGACTTCTTTCTTGACTGAGTGCAGCTACAGTAAAAATTCTCTCCGGTGGAGTCTCTCTTCCAGTGGGGATCAACGGTCTTATTTCCCTTCCCGTAGTTATTCAACGGACAAGTAGGTAGTGTTCATGGACATACACAAGAGTGACAGTGCAGACAATGAGACAGAGGAAAGCGTAAGACGGTCTCAACAAAACAGAAAGTGACAAAAAGGATGGCAGAATATTAAGAAGAAAGAAAATGTGAAAGAGCACAGTTGTCCAGTGCCAATTGCTCTACCGGTGATTTGGCTACAGCTGAGAGTCTAGATCAGGCCGAGCCAAGCGATGATGGGAGTCACGTTAACACTACACAGAATGCAAGCGCCGCTACAACTGCTTCGCCGCTACAAGATATGAACACTTTAGTTAAAGCTCTGAATGATTCCATGAACCTCAACCGATTACTGATTCCAGAACCCAGCGTTTTTACTGGAGATCCACTGCAGTATTTAGAATGGAAGACCTCTTTCCAGATGCTTATACCCCTGAAGAAAGGATCTTCAACTTAAAGAGATATATGTGGGATATCCAGCACATAAAGCATCTGAAGGGTTTTTCTACAGAAACAGTCCATCTGCATTTCACAGCGCATGGAAGATTCTTGATGAGAGGTATGGTCACCCTTTCCTGGTATAAAAAGCCTTCTGAGACAAGCTAGACACGTGGCCTTAGATCCTGCCCAACTACCCTTTAGCTCTGAGGGACTTTGGTGCTTCGGTGACTTTCTACAAGCCTGCCATGACGCAATTCCACATTCCAATTCCACTGAGTGCAGCTACAGATTGTACTAGTCTGGGATGTAACCCACCAGTCTCAGTCAACTGACCACTATATGGATTCACACTAAACTGAAGATAAAATTTTACAGACAACAAGAAAAGGCTTAGATTTTTTAGGTGAAACTGCCCATAGTCCTGAATATAGCTTAAAGAACAAACCTGGATCCTGATAAAAGTAGCCTTCAAAGTAAGCAGTATAGCTGACATTCCCATTCAGTTGAGCAGGTGCCATCCATTTGATCATCACAGTTCTTGCGCCTTCGACCCTCAGATCCAGCACCACCCTGCCCTCTGGTGGTGCTTCCTGTGTACGCGCTGCGATCTCATTGCTAGAGCCGCACCCCTTGGCTGTGCAGGCTGCCACACGGAATGTGTTCAGACTCCAGGGTCTGAGGTTACTGACGTAGTAGCTGCGATTTGTTGGAGGTGGCGACACCTTGAGGCCATTGTGGTAAAGGTCATATCGCAACACAATGCCTGGATTAAAATGGAAAAATAGTTAATGAATTTGTTACAAATTACTAGTCAAAATGGTGAGCTAGCTTTAAGCACTGACTATAAAATTCAGGAAAGTTTGAAGCTATCTGCTATTACTGCCATTCTTTTTATGTAAATTCTAAACTCTGTAGGACTAAAAGACAAAACCATGAAGTCATATTGTATCAAATGTTACAGATACAAAATCAATATAGCTGACAGATATAGTAGCCCTCTATGTCATAACCAAGTAATACATTACCATTAGGATAGAGAGGCACTCCCCAGGTAATCCTGAGCTCTGTAGGACTGGGAGAGACTACCACTGGGTCAGGCACACCCTCTGGTGCACTCTCCTCTGTCCTAGCAGTGCTAGGGGGACTGGTGGTGCACCCTCCACCTGTACATGCCTGGAACAACACAGAGAGAACATGTGAGTAACTGGTCTTACATATGTTAACATTGACATGACCTAAATATATGACATATATATTTTTAACTAGAAATTTAAAATGTTTTAATTTTCAAATTTTAAAAGGTCATTACAATAATACGGAGATGTTGGAAATTTTTCAAATTTTTAAAGGTCATTACAATAATATGGAGATGTTGGAAATTATCAAAGTTAGTACTTAAAACAATGGCAAAATAACTTCAGTTGAACTACCCTTCCATCTTCTGAATTCTAACACATAATCTGTAACCATATTTAACCCAGATATTCACAAAGAAATCACAGATATCTCTCTAATCCCTGACTTACAATGACTCTGATATGGTAGGTGGTCCCAGGCACCAGCCCTTCCAGTGTGTAATA